>BRDA01011630.1:6759-17742 GCA_036984385.1 Crenuchus spilurus | reverse complement strand
TATTTGTAAGTTATTTTTCCAAAAATTACATACTTGTCGAGGACTTAGGTAGAGAATTACTCAAAGGTACCCATAGTCAATTTACAAATCCAGTTTTACCATTATGTATGAAATTAGTATTTGTAATATGTACTAGTATAGTCTTATAATACTCGTGAGGACCAAACCTTACTTGGGCTATGCCCTTCGTGTTTACGTTACAGTCTCCCAAACGACGTACATATTTTCATTCGTTCATGTGGTGTGTTAACATCGTCTCACGTTATACTAATCCCGACGTATAACGTCCTGTGACGTCATCCACGGGCTACCCCAGTTATCACTACTGCGCATGTGCGTCAAGGACAGAAAGGAAGACGCAGCAGTAAAAGGTGCGTACGCAGCAGTTTGGAGAGAAAACGAAAGTAAAAACAAAAACGACGCATCGACTATTAAATTAGTTGTCGACTATTAATCGTGACTAGTTGACTAATCGTGGCAGCCCTAATCATATTGCACTCTGCTACAATTGTGTGGTGTACTTGCTTACTTTTATACATGCAGCAAACCCTCTGACATTGCATTTGTGCTTCCCGTATCGGGTTCATTCCAAACCAGGAGTGCTCATAATATTCTGATATGATCATGTATAATGTTTATGATTAAAGTATGTATTACCATTTTGACCTAAACATTTAACTGATACCCATGGAAACTCATTAAGAGATGGATTCAGGAGCTGTTCATACATTAAAAACCTTTTTATTGAATGTTTATGCATTAATAAATCAAACAAGCTTACTAAATAATTACATGGACCCCCAAACATAACCAACAGTGGCATTATGGCTAGCCCACGGGTTAAAGTTGTCTGTCACTATGACGGATTTCTGTCATTTGAATTTTTTGGGGAAAAAAAATCCGTCAATCATAATAATAAACCACACATACCCGTGCGTGATTTCACATGTTTTCGGGCCGAAATGTGATTCTCTCACTGGCGCTCATCAGCGCAGGATGGGATGACAACGATGTCAGCCACACACTGCGGCTGAAGGGACCGTGGTATTTTCACTCTGCTCTGTTTACTGCTTTCCTCGAGCCACGAGTCTTCGTGTCGTTCGTGGGAACCCTTGGGAGAGCAGGTAATCTTACTGCTTATGTTTTTATGATAGTGAATCTGATAAAAACAAATTCAGCGTTTAGCAGCTTTAGTTGGTCGTTTAAAAAGTAATTTGATGAATAATGCTTTGGCTGGTAACTTTTGAAAGCGACCAGATGTCATGAAAGGTGAGCATGGGCATGGTTTGATGAAAAGGAAAAGCACCAGTGGTGTAGTGGTATGTAAGATTCCCATTCTTGTGACCTGGGTTCGATTCCTAGCTGGCACAAAACCAAAAGGCTTTTCTTCCATCATTTTAAGCTTAGCAATTGACTTGTATAATGATATTGTACTGAGTCAGTGATCCTGTAAGGTTCCAATTGTAAGTTGCTTTGGATAAAAGCGTCTGCTAAATGCCTCAAATTTATTTTATTTATTTAAATTCAAAAAGGGACACGATGGCGTGTAAATATAAATAAACAACCAGCATTTCCGTAGTTTTCCGTAAGAAAATCAACACCTGCCAAAATGTTCACATCTACAGTCACTACTCATGCCAGGGCCTCCACCTCTACAGCCTCTGCTGCTGCAATTGTGTCTGGCTCCACTGCGAAAGAGTTGAGCAAATTAGCAGGCATCTCCGGGGTAAAGCGTGCATCTGCTGAGACCATTCTTGAAGCTTTTGGTTTCACTGCTAAAAAGCAATGGTAAAAGTGCTACAGGAATGTGACCCCACCAGGGAAAATCATGTCAAAGTTACTGGGCAACGTATTGAGATATTGTATCAATATCGTGTCACTCACATTAGCAACAAAACTTAGCCACTCAGTATTATTGCTGTAAATGAAAGCTAACGGAAAACAAAACTTAAATTCACAAAAAAAAGTTGTTTTGGAAAAAAAATAATTTTGAAGAAAAAAAATGACCACAAATATTTTTTATATGCACTTTACCTCTATTCATGTTCCTTTGGTGTTCTTTCATTGTTATTGAATTGTGCTCCTAATATTTAAATAACTTTTTTTGATATTTAACAGTTTGAAGTGATTTTTTTTGTTGTTGTTTCAGAGAGCTTCATACCTTTTTAAAACTCACCAGGTTGCGCTAAATTTGACTTGATCTTTTAATAATTTTCTTGAGGAGGACCCCCGCATACCCCCAGAGTCAAAGCAACTCCATTGTATAACCATTTATGTACCTTTTGTTGCTCGGGTGTTGCATTTTGTCACTTTATAGATGCTCTCTTCTTTCCAGGCTGTTTAGATTAATGTACTTTATAAATGTGTTTATTGTATAGAATTAGGCAAAACGGTGTGTCCCCCAACTACAACACATTTTCAGTAATTGCTGGCATTGTCTTTTGCCAGGAAAAATTTTCAGTCAAATGAAATTTTTTTTTTTGCTTTAACCCATGAGCTAGCCTCAGCCCATATTTAAAAAAAAGTTGTTAGAATACTCATTTGGAATTAGTTTATGCCTTTTAATATAACACTAAAATATATATAAATCAAAAACAGTAGACAACACAACTTTCTCGCGGGGTCTTAAAAAGTCTAAAATTCAAAACTTTAAGGCCTTAAAAAATTTTAAAAACGGCCAGTCTTAAATTTGTATTTTTACATTTTTTTTTGCTAACTTCTGCTAACATCGACTAAATGCATCAGTGTAAATGTAGTTCTGTTCACTCTGTTTCTCAGGCGGACTACTGCTGTGGGAACTACAAAGCCCATGATAACCTTATAACAGACGAAACTAGTTAGCTAGCTGCCTTTTATGGGAGCTTCCCATTCCACCTTAAATATGCGGTCAGATACGTTCTCCCAATGACAGCTTCACCAATGCAAACCAATGATCTATATTACTGGATAGGACACTGCCTATTTGCTAGCATTGAGGCCGGCGCGGCGTCATGGAGCCGCCATGTTGTGTGGAAGTGGAAGCTTGTAAACAATGGCACATGACCAGCGCTGCTGCCTTCTCAACTTCGCTAATAATTGTCCGATTTTCAAAATTTAAAGTTCTTTACAAAGAGGATAAAAAGCTCTTTAACATTAATCAAAGTATTAAAATGTTTGATGACATGTTAGGCTACTATCGGCATTCGCATCCGTCATAACGGACATTTTCTCTAGACCTTACTGCTTGCATGACTTCTAATGGCTGTAAAATCGTTAATAATTATCCGATTTTCAAAATGTAAGTTATTTACAAAGAAGACAAAGAATTAAATTGTGTAATGCTGCTATCGCATGGCCATTGACATAAATATAGCCATGTTTTCTTGCCTTGCTGCTACTAGCTAGAGACCGATGGCTCTACACAAATTATACATTTTTTCAACCTGTCGACTGTCTTAATCCAAAGTAAAGAACACGGAGACCTCATACATATTAAAGTAAATGTAGAAATATTCAATGCTATCATCCGAGTTTATTTAAACACATTGTGAAGCTCTATTTATGCTGCAATACTAATTTTACTTTTTAGTCATTTAAAAGGTGTTGTCTATAATTTAAGACAATTTGATGGGCTAGCCACTGGCACTGCCAAGTTGACAACACTGGCACTGCATCATTGTTGCTATAAAAATGCCTCTAGTCTAGTAGTTTAGAGTTCTGATGCATATCTACATTTGATTAGAGTAAGAGTTAATGTTTGTGATACTAACTTCATGAGTGTTGTTGGTTTGATGCAAACCTGACTATTAGTGTAATGTCTACGGAACTACGTCAAGTTTGTAGGTCAGAGATTGTGGCTGTGATTCACAGATTATTATGAATAAATCATTTTAAAATGAATACATAATTGTGGAATGTGATCCTCTGGTCTCTGCTGATAGAATTCCGATAAAGTAAAACAGTTAAAGGCAAAACATTGCAGCCCTTTCGTCGTTTGTAAACGCTGGCTTCCTTCAGAGCTTGCCCTGCTTCCACACAACATGGAGGCTCCTTGCCGGCGCGTTCAAAAGTCACGTGTGTCCTATCCAGTAATATAGATCATTGATGCAAACGCTGTGTTTTTAAGGTAGAAGGGAGATTTCCAGTCAGATGCTTCAGCTAACGCAGGGACTGTTTTTCAGCTTTACTACTCATTGCGAGCAAACTAGTGAATAAGCCGTTTTGTGTAACATTAACTAGTGTTTCTCTAACTTCTATATTGTGAGTTGAGTTAACGGTGTCATAAAGCTATTTTTGGGCCGCACAGGTAGCTAATTGTAGGCTAGTAACTACATTGTTTTTGGGTTTTTTTAAGCTAAAACAGCCAGTTACAGGGTTGCCAGGTCTCAATAAACTCTCCAGGAAAATGCATGACAGAAGGCCGCCATTCACAAGCTGAAACTCACCCAAAATGTAAAATACAGGTGTAGAACTCTTAAATTTTCTTTTAATTGTACTTTGTCCTTAATTTCCTTTACTGTTTTATAGTTTAAGGATTTCATATTTATTTTTGTTGTTGAAGTTGTTGTTGTTGTTAGTAGTAGCATAGTATTTTAAATTAACATTTTATTTTATTAAAATCAATATAAATTGTACATATTCTTCTACTACTACTACTACTACTACTACTACTACTACTACTACTTAATAAAAATAATAAAAAAAATAATAGTAATCATAACTTATCATAAAGGAAAACAGAAGATATCTACACATTTCTTGCATTTAAAGCATAGTATCCCCTTATCCTTCCTCTCTACTCTTATCTATATTTTCAGATCCCATTCCAGTCAATTATCTAATGTAAGACATCTGATGCTCTTCACCCTCAACTATTCATCACTTCCTCTTTTTAGATCCTTATGGTTTTAACACCTCAGTTATACATTCACAAGACAATTAATTCTCCACTGTATTTCAATCAATCAATCAAAATGTGTTTTATATATCACTTTTTACAATGGCCATTGTCAAAAGCAGTTTTACATGATTAGCATCAGTCAAAACCCGATGCGAGCAAACCAAAGGCGACAGAGGCAAGGGAAAACCTATGGGGTAGCCATGGCCTAGTGGTTAAGGATCTGGTCTGGACACCTGAAGATCACGAATGAAGTGCCCCCGGCAGGTCATGATTGAAGTGCCCTTGAGCAAGGCACCTAACCCCCAATTGTAAATCGCTTTGGATAAAAGCATCTGCTAAATGCCTCAAATGTGGCCAAAAATACTAAGTGTTTGCACAGTAAGGACGCATTAAAAAGCTGTGGTGACTGTGTTTTGAAAGTAGCCCATCCCTCCATGCTAACAGTGTGGGCAGATAATATGAAATTGGCTTGAAGTTAGCTATACTAATATGGTGAACTATTTCGTCTTTTCTGAGAGTGTAGATGGTGAAGAGCTACGGAACTATAAGAGCACAGAGGCATACAACGACCTTTTATAGCAATAAAATAGGTAAGGTAGTGTTTAACAAACACGGCAACTTCATTTAAAACTAAGGTAGAGCCGAGTCAGACTGTCAGCCCAGGTAATCACCAGGCGTGGCTGATGCTTATGCAAATTCTAAGGGAAACTGGAGAATCCAGTAAAAACTTGAGACACTGGGTTGCTCGTGCATTGCAGGGTTGGGCAAGTCTTGCATATATAATATATATTTGTAGGATATTTAAGTTGTAATGCTGCAAGCCATGCTAGGTTCCTTTCCTTCTTATTTGGTATAAAGTGCAAAGCAAAAGGCGCCAGACACGCACCGTGTTTGTGAAGCTGCTGGTGTTTGAAGCACGTACTTTATTCACATTTTTATTGTTGTGACACCTGACATGTCGAGCCCGAGCTCAAATCTTACGCGTGTAATCCATATTACAAAGCTAGTTTTATTTGTCTCACCAGAAATTGTTCTGTGATCTTCCACCACTGTTGTTTTCCATGGGTATTCAGGTCTTTTTGCATTGATGAGATCACCGGTGCTTTCTTTCTCAGGATGTACCAAAATACAGATTTTGTCACTCCTAATATTGTAGCAATTTCTAATGGTTTTTTTTCCATTTTTGCAGCTTATGGATGGCTTGTTTCACCTCTCTATATAGAATTAGAACATTTTTGGCAATTTGTCATGTTAGTCTTAAATTTCACTGAGAAAGGTCTTAAGGTCTTTAACTCCCTGAAACCTGCAAGAACCCTGACATCAGGTTTATTGATTAATCAAAAATTTGCGATCACATTGTTAAAACCACAGTAATTGGTAGTTCTGGGTATCACTACTCGTTTCCAGAATCAATTTGATTCTGAGTCACAAGGTCCCAATTTGATTTGATTTCTGATTCGATTCAATATTGCAGTTACAATAACCAGTTTTGTTGGGTTATGAAAAATAGATTTTCCGAAAACTAATGTTGTAATTGCGCAAGGAACACTCAACCTATCATTATTACAAATATTAGTGTTCATGGTGAAGAATTAATCCAAATTACACACACCAGTGAGTGAGTAAGGCACAGATCTGAGTTGTATTTTGTGCGTTAATACAGATTATAATGTTACTCTTTACTTTCTGATCCACTGACTCAGGAACTTTATGTATTTGTGTGAATTAGAAACTTGGCCTGAATAATTTTTTTACACACATTAAGTCTGTGAACTTAATTAAGAAACAACATGAACATTGATTGTAAATATGAGTGCTGCTTATCGCTAAGCTTTCCAAAAGCTGTTGAATAAGAAATAAAACAATCACAAGTGAGTTGCGTATGTGAACAGAAATGGTGAAATAGGGCTGGTCTGATTCTTTTATTCTGAGGCTGTTTGGTACGAGGGCTTTTGCTCTGAGATTTGATTGATTATTATGATAATAGGACTGATGCCATCTTCCCTTTGCGTGAGACCTAACACTGAGGTCAGAGGATGTCCTAAAATATACATTGTAATTGCTTAACTGATGTGCAGGGGAGATCCACTTGTGTTGGAAAAAAAAAAACAGCTGGTCATGTGAGATTAAAGAGGGTTAAAGATTTATGCAAACATGGGCAAGGGGAATAGGCAAATTTTTTAAATATTGGATCATGCAAATGATAAATTTGAATCGAAAAATATTTTTTTTCAATCTAGTGATTGGTGCAATCAAATTTATCAAAACAGTGGTGCAAAACTAACTAGTGTAACTAAGGACTTTCCACACAAACAATCTCCTGCATCAGTCTCTGTTGTGATATCACTCATATCACAGTGATTGGTTACATCTCTGTATTGAAAACATTAATATTACAATATAGATTAACCAGCTGCATATTGTGCAGGTTTGTTTTCATTAACTGTGATGTATTTTGCTCAGTTGAAAGGAGGAGAAGGTTTAATATAAATGACCGAATAAAGGAGCTGGGCACACTCGTACCCAAATCTATTGATCCGTGAGTCATTTTTTTTATTTTTCACTTTTCACATGCCACATGTACCTTAGTACCTCTGGAATGTTCAGTATGCTGATATTTGTGTACGCAGTGAGATACGCTGGAATAAAGGGACAATTCTGAAAGCATCTGTGGATTACATCAGGAAACTTCAGAAAGAGCAGCAGAGAGCCAAAGAGATTGAGATGAAGCAGAAGAAACTGGAACATGCTAACCAGTCACTGCTGCTGCGCATTCAGGTACTGATTCATGAAGAGGCTGATTCAGAAACACTGTAACTAAAACTAAGTTCTAAAACTGATTTCAAAACGAACTAAATCATCAGAAAGACACAAAATACATTTGGTCCAAACTAATACAGCACATACAAATGATTTCTGAAAGTTCTTAGAGAGAGACTTTAACTACTCTCACCACACATTAGCTGTTAGACAGAGAGGTGACGAGAGATTAAGCCAGTTTTTGAAGGAGGATATGAGTAGGAACACTTCTACTTTTAGATGAAATTATCAGGGATCTTTTTCTGATCTCAGAAAATTAGGATCGTTCTGTCTCATTTGAAAGACAGACACATTTATACCGTGCAGTGTTTCTGTCACTACACTAGGGCATTTGTGTCCACACAGGAACAGCACATCCTGTTGTTAATCAAGACCGCTTCCATCAGAAGTTTTTATTTGCAAGTTTCCTATTCAAGTACTAACTAGACCTGCTTAGATTAAGTGGCTTTACATGTTATGGTGGGCAGGTTCTATGACTGCTGACTGGTGCTGGATATTGGTGTCCCAATACACAGTACAACTTCATTATGTTAAATCAAGTGTGTTGCTGATGGAGTTTATTAAATCCATGTCATGGCTGAGGAACTTCTAGGAGAACATCCTGAATATATCTTATGATATGAAGTACAATTTAATGTAATAAAATGTATAATTAAGTTCCACTTCTCTTCAAAAGCTTCTAAGCCATCACAAGGATTTATTAAATCTGATCTTGATCTGATCACACTTGATTTTAAGTAATGAAGTAGTGACTATCCAAAGCAGGTACTACTTTCTGGACTGATATGAGGAAAGGTTTGGTAAGAGTTAAATCAACACATTCAAAACAAAACTACTAGCTGTACTATACGGTTATATTTATTTAGTTTATTTTATGTGAACACTACACAGATTAATAGTAGACTAAAATGTTTGTACTGTGAATAATACATATTGGACTGTGTGTGTGTGTGTGTGTGCGCGATTGATGTGTGTTAACAGGAGTTGGAGATGCAGGTTCGTCTGCATGGTCTATCCTCCACAACATCCTCGTCCATCGCTGTCATTTCAGACTCTGCTTTTGTCCAGCAGCCTCAGGCTAGCACGGGGGATCCTCCCACAAACTCAAGCACACAATCGCACTTGGGCTTGGGCAGCACTGTGGAACAGAATTCTTCCTTCTTGTCTCTGCTGGATCTTGGCATGCTCACTTTCTCTGAGCTGGACAAGCCAACGGGGTCAAACCTGTACCCAGAGGTCAGTCTGGGGGACATGCTAATGGGGGAGTGCCCGCTGTCCCCTGACCCTTCAGCAGCCACTGATACCATTCTGAGCTCTCCCGGGGCCTCCAAAACCAGTAGCCGCTGCAGCAGCGTGAACATGGAGGATGACTTGTGACAAGATCTTTAACACTGGGGTGGTTACACTCAGATCCTGGGGGGCCACAGCACTGCACAGATTAATATCCTCTGTTTTCTAACTCGTGTGCTGGATTTACTTGTTGGTGTTTAAAAAGAACAGCGTTTTGAGTCTTGTAACATATGTGACTATGTATGGCTGTGTAAACGCTACTTAAACGCAGCAGACACCCGTGATCTGTGAGATCTTGTGGGGAGTAATAGTGACATGCTGTGTTTTTATACTAAAGAACAAGCCAATTTTTCTGAAGCTGTGATTTTAAAGTTTAGGATATGCTTTATATTAATACATGTACCTGTACATCAGCTAGGAATACAGACCCCTAGGGATTAAGGGAGGTTGGGGGTGAATGATGGTGAAATATGTTGCTTTTAAGTCCTTTTAAAAAGTAACATTTTTGGGCACACCTTTGGACACCCCAACACGCACAGTGTTGTTTTCACACTTACCTGTTTGCATCCCTGCAGCTAAGATCACTCGCGTTCTGAGTTTTCAAAGTCATCAGAATCCAGCATATCCCTTTGCTCTGGCCAGTGGTAAAAGTCTCAGAATTGAGCTCAGAAGAACATCTCGTTTTTGACTGTCTTAATGAAAACGCAGCATTACAGAGGCTTTGCTTATTATTCTATCCATGCTCTGGCAGCTGATGTGTTCATCCACACCTACTGTTGTGAGTACCCTGTTAAACCTAATGAGAAATTGTAGTCATGACTTACACTGGAAAATTTTATGTTGTAAGTTTATGTTGAATTACAGGTTTATTATTCAGCTATTAAAGCTGAGGATTGTACATTCAGTATTGTGAATTGTGATTAATTCTTTAGTATCTTAGGCTAATGTTTTAGTTCTGGGCAGCATAAAAGGGTTAAAATGCTGTGCTAAGAGGCAGAATGGAAATTAAAACAATGAATTAGCCATAATGCTAATGTCAGCTCAGTTACACAACAAAAAATCTGCGCTGTCATAACAGACTTTTCACCTACATGCAGAATCAATCTGATTAGAAGTGAATGTTAGACTATATAGACATTTCTACAGGGTCATGTACAAAGGGAGCATGGATATGTTAAAAAGCAGATGTGGGGGGAAAAAAGGCATTAAATTAAAAATTGTACAAATAATTGTAACTCTTTGCAGTGCTATGGCCTGGGGGACGGGTGACTAGTTATAGGTTCAAAGGTATAGTTATACAAATGTTTACTGAAACATATTTGTTAAATCAGCCAGCTTGAAGATATATAGTAGTGTTTAGTGGCTTCTACAGTGAACACTGTAAAGTTTTATGGTTGACCTTAACTAGTGCTGGAGTCTGTTAGCACTGCCAACAGCTCTGGAATAAAGTAACTCCAGTTTTTTTTGTTTTGTTTTTTTTTTTAATTCAAGTTTCGGATGAAATGCGCCTTCTGCTTTTTACAAGCTTCCTCATTCTATTTGATCTGCTGTGGTTTCAAACTGATGAATCAGTGAGGTATTTGAGCCAATAGTGTGAAGTGTTTGAACGGAAATTCCTCCCGATTTTTAAACATTTCTGCTTAATTCAGTCACCAAGATGTATGGGTGTACTTGTACGCACAGGATTCAATTTGCAATACAAAATTTGTGATTTTACATTTAATTTAAACAAAGTTTTAATGTGAATGCTGATTTATTGATGTGAACTTCAGTGTTCAGCCAGTTACATGAGTGTCATTAACACACCGTGTGTGCTGCATGATGTAGTAGTCACTGAGGTTGTTTTGATGTGAAATGTTCAGTGTATTTCTTTATTGGTGATAGTAAGCAGATGTCACAACCAGGGGCGGACTGGGGAGAAAAAGTGGCCCGGGAGTTCCTGACAGACTGGCCCACTATATATATATATATCTGTGTGTGTGTGTGTGTGTGTG
>BRDA01011628.1:10140-22338 GCA_036984385.1 Crenuchus spilurus | reverse complement strand
CACCGGTCAGCTGTATCAGAGTGTAAAAACATCATCATGGACAAAGGACGTGATGTGACTGATGTCCATGATAATAGGGTACCATGGTGGAGGCACATTCTAAGAAACCACTGACTGTGTATAGCTCTTCACATCACTCTGTAGGAGAGTATCTGGTTGTGTGTTGATGGGCTCTTCTGGAAGGTCCTGGCTGTGTTAATTGGTTAGGCTGAGATTAAATAGCACACAGCTTTAGTAGCAGCTAATCATGTTCTTATAGGGTTTTGCACTCACTGCCCTGCTGGGATTTAATGCTTACGGAGGTGGAGGGCCTGAGCCTTCTGACTCCTCTGTTGCCTGACTGCTTTTAAACCAGCTTAAAGGTTGTTCAGCACTCAATATTTGTTTGGATGACAATAAATAAATTCAAATACATTTTTAAACAAACTTTGAAAAAGATTATAAACTTGACTTTGTTGTGTTTTCTGAGCTCAGACAATCCTGGAGTAGTGGGCATCCACCAGCTGTGGCGCCCATGTAGCAGTTGGGGGTTTGGTGCCTTGCTCAGGGGCACTTCACCTGTGGATGTTTATAGAGGGGATGTTGACTCCCTAATGAACATTCAGTCTGAAGCCCACTTCTCTAAGCTTTAATCTTCGGCTGCTCCAGAACGAGAATCTTCATAACTCGATAAAGACATTTTCAGCAAAGTTGTGACATTTTTAAAATATTTGATATTTTTGCATGATTTGGATCTAGCACGGCACAGCCTTGATGCTCTTAAAAATACAGGTTCCTGATTCTGAAGATTTGTTGAAGTTTGAAAAAGCATCTCACACTCATCTCTGGAAAATACCACACGTTTCTTCACGCACGCATCCTCCGTATCCTCATACATTTGTGCTTCGGGCACCCACATGCCTAGCACCGTTATTGGTTTGTTGTCTTGCTCAGAGGCAGTTTAGGTGATCAAACTGATGACCTTTTGGTCCCAAGCCTGCTTCCTTAACCTTTAGGCAACAGCTTTCCTCTTTAAGTTTCACCCAGAATTGATATATTTCTGGTCAGCCAAGACAAGTTTAGAGTCCCATTTTTGTTTCTGTAGATTAGAACTGAAGGCTAACGTTGATAACAATCACTGGATGTCAGTAGTCACCTAAATAGTCCAGAATAGATTCTGCAGTATTTGTGAAGCTCATTGTCACTAAAACTGACTCTGCATCAGCACTTCCTGTGCCAAGATGGCCGACGCAGCATTCTGCTACACAAGTTTTTGTTATTATTTACAGCTAAAATAAGTCATATGGTGTTTTAAACCACACCCACTAATCTGTGACACCTTCATTACCATCTGGATGAGCTTTGAGTTTTTGGTGATATATTTTTACAGAAAACAATTTGGCTATTAGGTGACTATTTGGTTCTAGTGTTTGTTAGCAAGATTAGCCTTGCAGTTGTTACTTTAATGAGAAGGTAGCTTGACTTCTGCCAAGAAAGGAAGATCTCTCAGGTGAAGGAAAAGCTGTGTAGTCCATCTGTTTCTCTGTATTCTTTGTTCACCCTGGTCTTCAATGGTCAGGAGCCCCACAGAGCTAGTGGATCATTCTTTGTGACACTGATGTGGTGGTGGTTAAACACTGTGTCTACTCACTGTCCACTCTATTTGACACACCTACCAAGGTCAGTGTATGTAATGTGGAACACAAAGTAAAGTAAATTGGCCAGTGAGTGTATTTAAAAGTAGACATGACATGACTAAAAGTAGGTGTAGCACCTAGAATCAGTATCTTGTTATTCTGTTATAAATAACAGGATGTCATTTTCTGGCTGAACTGCACCAGCACAGTGACCTCTGATCTGACCCCGGTTTCAACCCGGTGATCTCTGTGGATCACTGATCAGGGAGGAGGATGAGGAGGATGAGATGGATGGAGTGAGCTTGGGCTGACTGGATTTTTAATTTCTCCCAGAACTATAGAAGCAGTAATCTGATCTACTCTTGGACACAAAGGCTTTCATCACTGCTTCCACACGCTGCCTGGAATTGTGGGAAAATGATGGGATGTGAAGTTTGTTGAGTGCAGATGGTTAAGTGTGTGAGTGTGTGTGCGAGTGTGTGTGAGTGTTTGGGTAAGCAGAGACAGATCAGAGTCTTTACACAAGTGTGTTCAGAAGTTCTGCAAACTCAGTAACACAATACATACAGTCACAGTCAGTAAATACTGTACATACACAAATACACGTCTGTCTGTCTGTCTGTCTGTCTCTTTCTTTGTCTGTCTGTCTGTGTGTCTCTCTGTCCGTCTGTCTGTTCGTCTTTCTGTCTGTCTGTCTCTACGTGTGTGTCTCTGTCCATCTCTGTGTCTGTCTGTCTGTCTGTCTGTTTCTGTGTGTGTGTGTCTCTCTGTCCGTCTGTCTGTTTATCTGTCTGTGTCTCTCTCTGTCTGCCTCTCTGTCCGTCTTTCTGTCTGTCCGTCTGTCTGTGTCTGTCTTTCTGTCTGCCCGTCTTTGTCTGTGTGTGTCCAGTCTGTCTGACTGTCCGTCCGTCCTTCTGTCGGTCTTTCTGTCTGTGTGTGTGTCTGTTGCTCCTCAGTACTCGTCAGTGGTCAAATGGATTAATTAAGCTCATTTTCATTTATAATGAAGTCTTATTAACTAAAGCAGGTATTAGAAAATGCAAATTGCACTGCCTACCACACACACACACACGCACACACACACACATGTGGGTGAATTGTTTTGTGTAAAGCTGAACTCTGTGGGTGGGGCTATCAGAATCACTGTGTGGGAGTGGGTGGGGCATGTGGAAGAGGGAGGTGCAGAGTGACTGGGAACATCTGCGTGGTGTGTGTGTGTGTGTGTGACTCAGCTGGGTGAGGAAGTAGCTCAGTGTTAAACCTTACTGCAGACTGTACTGTTCTGACTGCAGTGGACCTGATCACTGGACCTGTGGTTCTGTTTAGAAGGGGCTGTTTATATTCTGTGAGAGCAGATTTGAGTTCAGCTGATCTGAAGTGCTGTATGGATTGATTTTGGACTTTGGGACATGCAGAAATGCCCCAGGTTCATCGGCTGTACCCCATTCAACACGTACGTGACTCTCCAAACCGTTTCAAAGCAGCTGACAGGTGAGTGTGTTTATATTTAGAGTCTTAGGTTTTGTAGGTATTTGTGGTATTTGCGTGTTTTATGTAGTTTACCGGTCCCTGGAGTGAGTGTGGGGTGTGTTCATGGTTAATGGTGTGTAATTTAAGGGCAGTTGGACTGAAATCTAAAGCAGAATCATTTGTACAAATAGTTAACAGTGTTTATAAATGTGAGAGGTTTTGCCACAGAGAAGACATTCACATGTACAGAGACACCAAACACCAGACAAATACCTGCTAAAGTCTGAATAAAATGATATTATTCCTGTCTTCATTGAGCAGATGAGCTTATTCAGAGTGTGGGAGATAAGCTTGTGTACAGTACTCAGAGATAAAGCATTTATTCTTAACCTAAAACACAACAGAGTCCTGTCATAACCTCGTCTGCTTAAATAAATCATCACTGTCATATCTAAAAGTACCTCCTTTTACACCCCTCCTAAATCCCAGCTGCTCTTTATACTGTGTACATTATAATGGGCCAGTAGGAATGACCCTAAATATAAGAAAATCAAAATTTTGTTTGGACATATAAAAAAGTACAAATGTCAAGATTTAACATGGTTTAAATAATGTAAACTGCAATGTACACATTTAAGGCTTTTTAAAGGATATAGATTGAAATGATGTAGACTGAAGTGTGGACATTTACATCATTTTAGATTATTTGAAATAATGTTTAAAACTTTCAGTGATGTAGACTGAAGTTATGTAGACTGAGACTAACATTTGGATATTTGGGTAATTGTAAGTCATGTTTATGACTCTTTAAAATATGTAGACTGACATGTGGATGTTTACATCATTTTAGATCACTTTAATTGGTGTTTACGACCATTTCAATGATGTAGACTGAAATGAATCCTCATTTCAGTCTACATCATTGAAATGGTCGTAAACACCAATTAAAGTGATCTAAAATGATGTAAACATCCACATGTCATGTTTAAGACATTTTAGAACATTTAAAATTATGTTTATGACCATTTCAATGATATACACTGAAATGTGGATGTTGAGATCATTTTAAATGGTTTAAGACTCAGTCTGATTGAGATTGGACGTTTAGGTCATTTTAAGTCTCGTTTAAGACTCGTTGTTTTAAATTATGTTGTAATGAACTATAGACATGAAGACAATTAAAATCATGTAGGCTGAAACTTAATTGAAACAATTTAAAGAATATTTAAATTAAATAAACTGAAATTTAAATATAGTACATAGTCTGGTCATAATAGATCGTTTTTTTCAGTGAGTTATTGGAATATAGATGCTAAAGACTGTTTAAATGATGTAGATTGTAAAGTGGACTTTTAAATAATCTGGACTAAAATAAAGATGGTGCAACAGTTCAAATGACAGAAAGATGTAGACTTAAATTAATGGGATATTTAAAAGGCGTAGCTTGAAATGTAACACTGTAGAACTTTTTAAATTACAATAGACTGAATTTTAAACATGTAGGGCTGTTTAAATGACAGACTGGATTATAGATGTTTAAGACTGTTTAAACAATGTAGACTGAAATGTAGACTGTTAACAGTGTTTAAATTATGTAGACTGAAATGTAGATATTTAGGACTGTTTACATGATGTAGATTGAAATGTAAATGTGTAGGACTGTTTAAATGTTGTAGACTGAAATCAAGATGTTTAGGATTGTTTAAATGGTGTAGATTGAAATGTAGACATTTAGCAGTGTTTACATGGTGTAGACTGAAATTTAGACATGTAAGAGTTTACATGATATAGACTAAAATGTGTAAACTGAAATGGTGTAGACTGAAATGTAGATATTTACGACTATGTTGATGTTTATGACGAAATGTTGATGTCTAGGACTATTTACATGATGTAGACTGAAGTATAGATGTTTACAACTATTTAAATAGTGTTCATTGAAATGTAGACATTTAGGACCATTTAAATCTTGAAGACTGAAATGTAGATGTTTAGGACTGTTTAAACAATTTTCACAGAAATGCAGATGTTTAGGACTGTTTACATGATGTAGACTGAAATATAGATGTTTACAACTGTTTAAACAATGTTCATTGAAATGTAGATGTTTACGACTGTTTAAATCTTGTAGACTGAAATGTAGATGTTTACGACTATTTAAACAATGTTAATTGAAATGTAGATGTTTACGACTGTTTAAACAGTGTTCACTAAAATGTTGATGTTTAGGACTGTTTACATAATGCAGACTGAAATATAGATGTTTACAACTATTTAAACAATGTTCATTGAAATGTAGATGTTTAGGATTTTTAAATGGCATAGACTGAAATGTAGACATCTAAGACTGTAAATGATGTAGACTGAAGCAGATGTTTAACAGTGTTTAATGATGCAGACTGAAATGTTGATGTTTATGACTGTTTAAACAATATTCACTGAAATGCAGATGTTTAGGACTGTTTACATAATGCAGGCTGAAATGTAAATGTTTAGGACTGTTTAAATGATGTTGACTGAAAATGACAACAATGATGAATTCAGAACAGGTTGTTTTTGCGGTTTAGTTTTCTATATAGCCTGTAATCTGGCCTGCATGGTCTGAAGAGTGGTCTGTTGTGAAACTTTTGGCATGTTTACAAATACAGACTATTTGTATAATAAAAAACGGGAAATGTGATTTTCTGCTGATATGTCCCTTTAATGGATTGATTTGTGTACTCAGTCTAGAGGAGCTCTAACATGATGAAAGGGCAGTAAGCATTATTCTCACTGACCTTTGGCCCGGCCTGAAGTGCTGTGTGAGTGTGTCCTGGTAAAGTGAAAGACACTCCTGTACAGTCACAAACACACACACACACACACACACACACGCTTTCGTGTATGAATGGAATGAAACTGGAGTACATTTCTTCTTTGGGTGTGACATTGACGGACACACCTTATCACCTCTCTATCTATTTCTTTCTTTCTCTCTCTGTCTCTGTGTATCTGCCCACCTCTATGTATACATCACCCGCCTCTATTTATACATCACCCACCTCTACGTATACATCACCCGCCTCTATTTATACATCACCCACCTCTACGTATACATCACCCGCCTCTATTTATACATCACCCACCTCTACGTATACATCACCCGCCACATCACCCGCCTCTACGTATACATCACCCGCCTCTATTTATACATCACCCGCCTCTATTTATACATCACCCGCCTCTATTTATACATCACCCACCTCTACGTATACATTACTCGCCTCTACGTATACATCACCCGCCACATCACCTGCCTCTATTTATACATCACCCGCCTCTATTTATACATCACCCGCCTCTATTTATACATCACCCGCCTCTACGTATACATCACCCGCCTCTACGTATACATCACCCGCCTCTACGTATACATCACCCGCCTCTACGTATACATCAGCCACCTCTACATATACATCACCCACCTCTACGTATACATCACCCGCCTCTACGTATACATCACCCGCCTCTATTTATACATCACCCGCCTCTATTTATACATCACCCGCCTCTATTTATACATCAGCCACCTCTATTTATACATCAGCCACCTCTACATATACATCAGCCATCTCTACATATACATCACCCGCCTCTACATATACATCACCCGCCTCTACGTATACATCACCCGCCTCTACGTATACATCACCCGCCTCTACGTATACATCACCCGCCTCTACGTATACATCTCCCGTCTCTACGTATACATCACCCACCTCTATTTATACATCAGCCACCTCTACTTATACATCAGCCACCTCTACATATACATCAGCCACCTCTACATATACATCAACCACCTCTACATATACATCACCCACTTCTACATATACATCACCCACCTCTACGTATACATCACTTACCTCTATATATACATCACCCACCTCTACATATACATCACCCACCTCTACGTATACATCACTTACCTCTATGTATACATCACTTACCTCTACGTATACATCACCCACCTCTACATATACATCACCCACCTCTACGTATACATCACTTACCTCTATATATACATCACCCACCTCTACATATACATCACCCACCTCTACGTATACATCACTTACCTCTATGTATACATCACTTACCTCTACGTATACATCACCCACCTCTACATATACATCACCCACCTCTACGTATACATCACCCACCTCTACATATACATCACCCACCTCTACGTATACATCACCCACCTCTACATATACATCACCCTCCTCTACATATACACCACCCTCCTCTACGTATACATCACTTACCTCTATATATACATCACTTACCTCTATATATACATCACCCACCTCTACATATACATCACCCTCCTCTACGTATACATCACTTACCTCTATATATACATCACCCACCTCTACATATACATCACCCACCTCTACGTATACATCACTTACCTCTATATATACATCACCCACCTCTACATATACATCACCCTCCTCTACGTATACATCACTTACCTCTATATATACATCACCCACCTCTACATATACATCAGCCACCTCTACATATACATCAGCCACCTCTACATATACATCACCCATCTCTACGTATACATCACTTACCTCTACGTATACATCACCCACCTCTACGTATACATCACCCACCTCTACATATACATCACCCTCCTCTACATATACATCACCCTCCTCTACATATACATCACCCTCCTCTACGTATACATCACCTACCTCTACGTATACATCACCTACCTCTACGTATACATCACCCGCCTCTATTTATACATCACCCGCCTCTATTTATACATCACCCGCCTCTATTTATACATCACCCGCCTCTATTTATACATCACCCGCCTCTACATATACATCAGCCACCTCTACATATACATCAGCCACCTCTACATATACATCACCCACCTCTACATATACATCACCCACCTCTACATATACATCACACACTTCTACATATACATCACCCTCCTCTACGTATACATCACCCGCCTCTACGTATACATCACCCGCCTCTACGTATACATCACCCACCTCTACGTATACATCACTTACCTCTATATATATACGTCACCCACCTCTACATATTCCCGTCCATTCAGCCTCACCATTTACTTCTACCCAATGAGGCACAATATTGAATATAGAAAATGGTCATTTTAAAATACATGTTCATCATGACCGTAAATAAAATGTGAGGAAACAGGACCGGCTCTTTTCAGCATCGTGTCTGTGTTAGTTATGACAAACATGTAAGTAGGTTGTGTGCTGGACAGCATTCCTGTGTGTGGTCTCTGTTTTTCTGGTTTGACCGTGGGCTCCCTGAGGGCATGACCTTTGAGGTCTTTGTGTAGCCTGTGGCCAAAAGGCAGTGCCACCTCACGCCATTCTGCTCAGGCACCCATCTGTCTACCCAACACAATGGATCACTCATATGAAGTAAAGTTACATCACTATGTGTCTAAATACTGTGTCAATATGTACAACCCCAAATCCAAAAGAGGTGGGACGCTGTGTGAAATGTAAATAAATGTGTATATAAGGACAGAACTCTCATGTGCTCATATTATATTCACATTAGAACATATAACATATATTGGATGTCACACATCTCAGAAATGTTGGGACAGGGGCTACAAAAAGCTAGGAAATAAGTGGTACTAATAAAAAACAGCTGGAGGTGTAATTTGCAACTAATTCACATGACTGGGTATAAAAATAACATTTTAGAGAGGCAGAATGTCTCAGAAGCAAAGATGGGCAGAGGTTCACCAATTTATAACACTGCATCTAAAAATGAAAAAACAATGTTGCTCAACATAAAAACTGCAAGACTTTGAACGTCCCACCATCTCCAGTACATAATTCTGTGCACAAAGGACAAGCTCGACAGTCATTTTTGGATGCTTGTGATCTTTGGGCCCTCAGGTGGCACTGCATTAAAGCGGGCATGATTGTGTACTGGAAATCACTGCATGGGCTCAGGAACACTTTCAGAAATCACTGGCTGTGAAACCGCTAAATGCTCTTCTATTATGCAAAGAAGAAGCCACATGTTAAAACTTTAGAAACCCTGTTTTTTTATTTATTCATGATTTCACAGTAAGCTGCTCTAATGTATTGTCTAAAACATGTAAAAGTGGCTTTTATTTTCTCTTTTAGGGTATTAGTGCACTCACTTTAATGTAAAATAAATACAAATGTTGATATGAATTAAGGTCATTCAAGGTCAAACCTTATGATCCATCACCCCTCGTGGCCAGGCATTTGAAGCTGTGTGACTGTCCATTAGCTGTATTGATCTGTAATTGACTGGTGTTGTGTAATGACCTCAGAGAGGTGCACTGATTGACCTGAGTTATGTAAAGTCCACTGTGGAGGCGTTTTCCAGCGCTGGAGCTGTTAAAGCTGTTTTACTGGACCTCAGTGAGCTGGATTAGCGTGTCTGAGGCTGGCGGAGGGGGCAGGGCGGAGGGCTTAGTGTTAGATCCACACGGACACGTCTGATACGCACTGATGACCCTGATCTTTTTTGCCCTAATTTTAATGGTCGAGTGAGATTTCACCGTATGTTTCTGTTTTCACATCACACTCAGTATAATACATAAACCCTGAGAGTCCTGGGCTATTTTGGCTGTTTTTGACTACATCCACATGGCAGTGTGTGGTCTCAAATATCACCCAAATGTCCTTATTTCACACTTTAAACATACTGCACGCAAAACACATCAAATCAGATTTTAAAAATGTTTTTTGTAACTATAAAAGCACAAATGTGTTGAATCAAAGATGTAACGTTGTAAAAGTGAACATATGATGGTCAAAATGAAGCTGATATACTTACATCAAATATCTTCCAGAGACGTGTAAATATGATTATTATATCATCTAAATGATCATATCTCTATTCTATCAACACCAAACTAACACTAGTGCAGAGTTTAGAGACACAACTTTAGACAGAAGTTGACAGTGATGATCAACATGACTTTGTTTTTATGCTGTGATATCTAGAACCGGACATGTGATCTGCAGCTCAACAGGGTTAAGTGGCTCATATGCCTCAATATTCTTATTTTGTTTCCTTCTTAGGTTCGCTTATGATGTTTGTGTGCTAGAGTTGGGTACCTTTCACATTTGAACCAATAACATCTCAATTTCAACAATAACAAGGATTGTTTACTGTAAAAAGCATGCTGGGAAGGAACTGGGAATGCATGCCGGGAATGCAGCCAGTGACTAAATGTTGACTTACGCTGGTAAAAGTTATGGTTAACCAAAGTCCTGTTGTCTCCTCCAACTTATCCAACCATCCAGTAATAACCTGAAGATGTTGGTGAAGTTGTCACAGCCTCACTTAAAGTTGATTGAAACTGATTTTCAGGCTTTCAAACTATTCAGCTTTTATCTATAGGGGTTCAGTATTTCTATTGTTAAAACTGCTTTTAAGAGTTTTGGCTGTGCTCTGGAACTTACAACAGTCACTAAAACTCTACATAAACCAATCAGCCAAATATTATCACCAATATACTTAATCCTGTGAAGCCACATTCAGTTTTCACAGTTTTGTGTGATATTTGATACATTCAAAATCTATTTTAAAGGTTTAAACTAACAAACATACAGAACATAAACTTATACACTGAGTTTTCTTTACATTTTTACTCAGACTTAGAAATCTGCATGTATGCTCTGGGGCATCCGTGCAGGAGCCGAGCTCATTAGCTGGTTTGCTTGTTAGCTGGATGCATTTTCCCCATAAGAATACATGTAAAACTGATTAATCCGTGTCAGCCGGCCAATATACAGTATACTTTAATATGCTAAATAATGTGTTTATATTGGGTTTTTTTAAATAAGCGAGACGACGATGACACTCGTGTAGGCTGGTCGCTAAGGAGAGGGAGACTGACGGTGCTAGTGTAGGCTGGCGGCTGAGGAGGACAGGAGGACGGGCGTATGTGTATGGCATGGTTACACTTATCATATGAAAAGTAAAAGTAAAATGTATCTAACTTTCTTGTTCACTACCTTTTGCTTTCTTTGCGTCGCTTTCACTAGCACTTTCAGTTTCACTGGACAGTGGTCAAAGGTAATGACTGACCTCTTCTTCTATGCTAGCATCTAGGGGATGCTACGACCGCAGCGCCCCTAGTGGTTTGGCATACTTGAACTAATTTACGCTACTTGTTACTTGGAATTTTATTCGTTACCTGGAACACAAATATATTGAGATCTTGACTTGTTACCTGGAATACTCGTTAGTGGGGATGCTTGTAAGTAGGGGTACCACTGTATATAATTATATAGTAATACATGATGTACGGTAATATATTTTTTAATTAGGAGACGAAGATCTTTTTGATTTAATTGATGATGAAGATCTTTTAAAAATGCTTACACTTGACTTTTGCTCCTCTGGTCTTCCATGTGACACCAGAACAGGTCCAACCCACTGAGTCATGAACTCTACAAGGTCTGTGAATGTGTCCTGTGGTGGCACCATGACATTAACAGCAAATCATTGTGAGGTAGAGCTGCTGCAGGTTGGACTCATTTCAGAAAATCCCACAAATGATTAGATCTGGAGAATCTGGACTGCTGACTGGGAGTTTCCCACAAGCCCTGTCATCATCTATCAATTTGGCCCTTGTCAAGGTCTCAGGTCTTTAGCCCTTCTTAAAAGACATTTTATAGCCTTTTTAAGTTGTTAACTTTTAGTTCAAAAGTTGCTGAGGGTCTAAATGAAGAGCGGGTCACTTATTTTCATCAAAATACCTCAGAAGTTAGTCATCAAAGAAGCCTGTTCGATGTATTTAAGTGATAAAATGTATGTTGACACACCAAAGCTGAGATTTTGCTTCAAGATAAAAGCTCAATTTCATGTTTTTATCAACATTGGTCGAATGTTGCCGTAAAAAATAATCATAATCCACTCTCACTGTTTTCTGATGCTGTGCAGGTTTTGTGTTACTTTGCACTTAATTACATGTAAATATAAAATGGCAGACCAGAATTCAAACTTGGTGGAGATGGGCGTGTTGCTAAAAATTATTGGGCATCAGAGGGAGCTCTATCCTGAAACA
>BRDA01011626.1:25701-59620 GCA_036984385.1 Crenuchus spilurus | reverse complement strand
CTGACCATATAGCTGCACTTTGCAATTACAGACTGTAGTCCATTGGTTTCTCTATATACTTTGGTGTGTTAGTGTGTTGAGTGGATAAGACACAGGAGAGCTGCTGGAGACTTTAGACACTTTGTTTACGCACTGTCCACTTCATTAGATACAGCTACCTTTTTGGTCCACGTTGTAGATGTAAAGTCAGACAGGAGCTCATCTGTTGCAAATAAAGTATACAAAGAAACAGATGGACTACAGTTTGTATGGTCAGTGGAGTTACAACATGAACAAGTGTCCCTATGAAGTAACCAGTGAGTGTGTGTCCCATGATGCCTTATGCAAAATACATGCTAATGCCCATTCTGGTGGAGAGTAAACAGCTGTACTAAAGCCTATTAGCTCACTGTCAACAACTTGCGGGAGACACCAAACCTGAGCTAAAGAGCAATGACAGTGTAGGGCAGCATGTTAAGTGTTACAGGATTTAGCAGCGCTAACAGCTGAGCAGCGGTGAGCAGACGAGTCCAGAGAGTCATGTGTGCTGATAGATCTGGGTTGCTCTGTGGGAGGTTCCTGCGTAGGTCCAGCCCAAGCTGCTTTCACCCTGTACCTGCGTCACAGTCACCTGTTCTGCAACTTCACCTGACAGAGCCTAAGCCCTTCATCAAAGCTGCTTAGCTTCACTTATCTCCTCAGCCACTCTTTATGGACTTTGGGAGCGAAGAAAATTCCAGGTGACAGATATCCTCTGCATCCCCTCACACACACATACACCTTTCACTGGCCAGTCTGTCATATTGTGTAAGTTTGTTTCTAAGGACTGCTGGTGCAGAATAAAAAACAGCTCTGGAAACTTGGGTCAGCACCTTTTCTGTGGTGGAGCCCTAAATGAGGTGGTCTTCAGTACCTTTAGTGATGGACTGACTTTATTTTAGTGTTTAGAAAAGTCAATCGACACTCTTCAAAGAGGTAGTTCTTCAAGGGTTCTTTTGTCGAGAAAATGGTTCTACGTAGAACCATGAAGAAAGGAGAAAGCGTTCTTCAGGCTGAAGAGGAATGTGCTGTAGATGGTTCTATGGCTCTAATATTACAAGCTTTACATCATAACAATAGCAGAAACCTTTTTGGGGTTGTATCAGAAAGGTTCTGTATAGAACAATCTACAGCACATTCCTCATCAGTCTGTAGAACCTTTCCACCGTGCAAAGAACCCTTTTGGTTGTTTGAGTGTTCATGGTTCTATATAGGTCCATTTTCTTTACTAAAGAACCCTTGAAGAGCCATCCCTTTTACCGGCGTAGTAAACCTTTAAGATACACGATTAGACCTTAAAGAGACACTTACATGGTTCTGATCGTTGCAGAAGAAGATCTAATTATTATTATTATTTTCATCCATTTTTTTCCAAAAATAAAAATCATTTTATAATGGTAGCATGGGCATCATCATAAAAGGCTGAAGTCAACATTCAGTGACAAATACTTCAGTTTATGTATCTTTGCATTAATCAGGAGCTGAAAGTGCATTTGGAGGAAAATGTACCATTAATGTGGTCACAAATCTGATCTTTTCATGTTGTAACAGGGTTCGTGTTTCTGCTGGAGATGTTTGACGTCTACATTTCAGATGTCAGGTGAAACAGAGGTTTAGGCATGCTGAGTATTTTAAGAAGTACTTTAGGGAAACCCATCCATTCTGCTTTATCCTATCAGCTAAAGCTGGACTCCCACTGAGCGTGCTGATATCTTTCCTCAGGCAGCCTCCTTACTTCCTTACTTTACCCTGACACTACAGCCAGAATGTCTGATCTGATTTCCCTTTCTGCAGGTCCACACCAGAAGCACTCCGGAGAAGATTCAAAAGATCAGGGCTATAAACCTTTATAATGATAGCAGTGCTGTGAATTGGCACAAACCTGGGGTTTCATTATGTATGATCATACAGGAGTTCAGGAAATTTAGGAAAACTGCAGTCTTTAGTGATGTACAATGTCAGTCAAAAGTTTGGACACAAGCTGGACATTCAGTGTTTTTTCATGATTTAAAAATGTTCTGTATTATAGATTAATACTAAAGTCATCCAAACTATGAATAAATACATCTGTAATTATTTAGTAAACAAACAAGTAAACAAACCAGAATATGTTTATATTTTGCATTCTTCACAGTAGGCACCTCTTGTTTAGATGCCAGCTTTCTTGGCATTTTCTCAGTCAGCTTTATGAGGTAGTCACCTGGAATGGCTTTCAGTTAACAGCTGTGTCTTGTCAAGAGTTCATGACTTTCATTTTTTGCCTCTTAATGTGTTTGAGACATCAGTTGTGTGTCTACTTTGAAGTAAATTCTAAAACATGTTTTGGTTTGTTTAACACTTTTAAGTTTACTACATGATTCATTATGTGTTCACTCCGAGTCTGGATGACTTCAGTGTTAATTTATAATGTAGGAACAAAAAATAATAATAAAAACATTGAATGAGAAGGTGTGTCCAAACCTTTGGAGTGGGTTGGCCATTTTACATTGTACATCTTTTAAAATAAATTAATTTTCATTTAAAAACATGTAATTGGTTGGAATGTGCTGTATAATGTCAAATACAATGCAAATTCTTCTTATAAGACAAATACAGTGGACAACAAAATGGTTGAAAAGCACTTACAACTTAATTTAATGTTTAAAAATTAATTTAATGCAATTTTTTTTGTAAGCAGGTGGATTCTGGGGATTTTTGAATAGATTTTAAAATGTTTTTAGAATGAAAGCACTTAAAACACTTGGAAAATGAACCCACATGGTGTATTAGATCACCTCTAAATCAAAGTCTACCGATAAACCAGTTTTCAGCTTTGGCTGAACATAAATTACAATAGCATACAGTATGTAGACATTGCCGTTTTTGTTGCATGTAAACTATTAACCACTGCATCAATATTATGTTTTTGTGAATCAATACAAGATCCCAACATAAGGTAATGTTATGATGCTCAAGTGTCTTAATTCTTTCTTACACATTTAAATGATTTAGGCTGACCATGGTGATTATGTATCAGTTATGTTCAGAAGTAATATAATTATATATTATAATGATTATTTTATACGCAAAAATAAATGTAAATGTTTTTAAATGTAAAATAGCTCAAAAATGCTAAATACTAAAAAGTTTGTAGCATTGTGTATGTTCTGTATCTTCTGTGTAAATATAATAAGTGTAAATTCAGTGTCTGTAAAAAAAAAGAATTGTATTAATTAAGAACAAACTACACTCAAATTGTGATTTTTTTTTTTTTTTTTTGCAATTTTGATCTGTTTAAAAAATCAATATAGAGAACCCGTAATATAGAGGGCTGTCACAATCATGTAATATTAGCTGATGAGCAGTTGCCATAAAAATAATTTTAACAATTAAATTGTCTCATTTTGTCATTTTATTTTACTATTAAAATACTAAAGTACAAGCCTAAAGTGCCAAACATGTCCTCATGTCCTGCCTCCTGTTTGTCCTTACTCAGCAGGTTTAAACTATAGAATGTATATAAACACTGGACACAGTGACCACAATAGAAAAGTGAGGCCAAAATGTCTCTGATGGCTGTATTGAGTACAATTTTAAACCACACCCACAACTGTTTTATTGAATGGGAGCTACAACACACTTTGAAATTATTTTCCTCGATCAGTGATTTTGTTTTTGTCAGTTGTGTTAATTTCACCAACTGTACCTACACTAATTACCCCCAATATTTTTCTTTACAATACATGCATCTTATAGAAGTTATTTTTGGTGATATTTAAAGGGGTGTGGTGATGAGCTGATTGACAGTCTGGTTAAGTTGATTAAAATAACATTGTGACAGTCGTGGACATGCAGACATTCTCCCTTTGCAGCTAATGCTAGAAAAAAAAAGCTTGGCTTATTTTACACTCTGATTTAATCACTTTGATGCTTCTGAAGAGAAGAGATGTCAGCAGGAAGTTGTACTAACAGTCACTCAGGAGGGAAGTTATCGCAGTTTTTTCAGTAAATGGCTCATTTTAATATCTGTATGTAACATATTAACACGATCTGGCTGCGTGCTCCCGGACAAAAGGGGCACCACCCCAACAGAGGGGGCAGAGTTTGAGTGGTGGCGCTGCCTCGCCTTCTGTCTCTGGTTGCATTTTGCATCTAACGCGCAAGCGCGAGCAATATGGTGGCATCCATTTCGCCCGTTTTTTGGCTTCAATCTGTCACAATGTGCGTAAACTGAAGTGTAGTGTTCAGTTCTTATATACAGTCTATGGTTTAAACTGATCACAGACAGCTGGCACTCAATAAACATTACTCACACCTGCCCTCTACAGGTGTTATAACTCACACAATTACAGTTTTCTGCTTTCAATACTGAACACGTCACACTAAAGCCTGAAACCTGGTGTGAAAACAAATATTGTCTGAGAACAGGTGTAAAAAACAAGGCTGATAGCTGGACCCAGGGGTGTTCTTAAGAAGTATTGATAAATGGGGCTTCTTCCCCTGGTGCAGGAGAGGTTTTAGTGTGTGTGTGTGTGTGTGTGTGCACAAAATTTGTTGAGTGGGGGGGCTGGTGGTATGTGAAGTTTGTTCAGAGTAGCGGAGGGGTTGGATATAAGACCCAGCCTGGCCCTAGTACTGCCCCTGGCTGGACCACACCAGCACTCTCTAAAACAGAGCGTAAACCTGTAAGAGTGATGTTAAACGTTCATTTATCCATTTCATTAGTCTTTTGTATTTATTTCTCATTGTGTTCTGTATGTAAAACTATAGTTATTCTATATAAAATGTATTTTTGTTCCTATTTTGAAGTGTCTGGAGCAGATTAACTGGATTTACATTATTTCTTATGGGAAATACGGCTTCAGTTATCATTCATTTTGGTTATTATCAGACACTTTAGAACAGACTAATGATGAAAACTGAGGTTCTGCTGTATATCTGTGCTCAGTATTGCAAATGAGTCATAACGTTAAAAAGAGTGTTTTTCTTTAGGGTGCAACCACAAAAGCCCTTTTTGTAAGGTAACAGCCCCTGCACATCTTTGTGATGGATCATGAACACATCAAGATGTCCAGATTTCAGAAAGCATAAACAAGGAACAGAAGAACAAACCAGATACCATATTAACCAGATTTAAATATCTTTATCTTACACAACTCAAGAGTCTACATGCTCATCCCAACCCACAAACAGTAATACTGTGAAGTCAAAAGTTTCAAGTGTACAGAAAGAGGTTCCTGGCAAAATTACAAAGGTAGTCACACAAAAGAAAACAAAAACACAACTGGTGAGGTTTTCCTGATGTTTAAATGTTAAGTTCCATAACAAACTGACCAGATACTATCAGGCTGGTACTTTCACAACTGTTCTTACTGTCAAAACTTTATAAAAAACAAAAAAAAACAAAAAACAAAAACACTTCCCAGACAGAAACTCTGCACTCAGGCCTCAGAGACTGCCACCTCGTCCACACCTGACGCAGATGTTTAACCCGAGAGGATCACACACACATCGGTGGAGCTCAGAACGTTGTTGATGTAATTCAACTTTTTCACCACTTAAAGGAGAGCGCTTTTCAAACTGGCCTTTTCCTGCTGCATGAAAGCTTGTTAAAGAACAGAAACCCAACTCATATGAAACTCAGCTATAGTAGAAGCCTTTTAGGCCTTTCTTCAGGCAAGGGTTACACACATTTACCAGTTTTTAAGTCTGAGGTGTGTGTAAATAAACTGTATATGAGTGTCATTTGTTGGGACTCGATTTCCAGAGGGAAGAACTTGTGATCATTCGTTCCAAAGCTAGGCTGCAGCCGAGGTAGGGGAGCACTGTCCTATGAAGAAATCTCATCATTTCTCTTAACGTTCTGTCGAGCCAGAAACAAATGCAAATAATTATGGGTGACAGGCACTCATTCCAGTTGGGGTTGGGTTCTGTGCAGCCCTATCCACGGCACCTGGGGAGCAGTTGGAGGTTAGGTGCCTTGCTCAGTCGGGGATCGAACCAGCAACCTTCCAGTCACAAGACCAGATCCCTAACCAGCTGACCATGACTGCCTCTGTAACAGTACAGTACAAAGGATACCAGTAGGGTATGTAGGTGTGCCTTTAGTGAAGCCTTCTCTCATTGGCTTCACTGACCACGCCTCCTCATTCTAGTTGGTTAGTAAGAAGAGGGAGTGGGGTCAAGGCTGAAACTCCCCTTTCTCAAGGATAGACCCATTCTGTCCTGAATATAGGCTTCATTTCTCAACTGCATTCCTGTTTGGAACGACCTATGATGCATCATCCGAGAAATGCAACCCACCTAGACTGCAGTCTAGCGTTTGAAACAAGTGGCATTTTTGGAAAAGACAGAGTAGATAATTTTTTTAGTTTCTCAAATGCTTAAATGTTGACTTGCCATGAAAGTTTTACATTTGTGGGTTCTGGAAGTTATTTGGCATTTTGGATTCACACAGCCATGTGAGGTGAAATATTCAACAAGGGGGCACCCAAGAGTGAAGATACATTGCTGCCAGTGTCAAACTAATGCACTATTTTACTGGGTTGTGTGAGCTGATTTGCTGAAATGCAGTTTTACATTGTAGCTAGTAGACTTACTGGGAGACATCTTCACCCAGTGCTAATGACTGTGGAATGGGGAGATTCCTCCAGGAGCTGTGTTTGTGTGGGACTGTGTTCTGGTTGCTTTAAAGTACACTGGTTTGGTGAAATGTTCTATATGAATTCAAATGAACCTGCACGTGTAATGAGCAGTCTATGTGATTAATTTATTGACAGCTATGAAATATAACCCTTTTTCATCAAATCTGAGGTATTTGACATACAAGGTCAATTAAATAGTTGTGGTAATTGCTATTCTGGAGTGCCACTGATCAGCACTAGCAGAATTAAGTGTGTGCCCATCAGCTTCTATTATAAGTGAGTTTTGGGGTAAGGGTTGTTCATGCTAGTCAGTGCAGATGAAAAGCGCTTTAACTTCTGTCCCATCCATCAGTTCATCACAGGCCTGGCTCATAGATATGTCTCAATGCAGGATGTGCTAGCATTGTGTAAACAGCAGAATCTGGCTCGGTCTTAATTGCAGTAAGATTTGATTGGAGCCTAGACAACAAGCAGGTCATTATTTTTTCTCAGCTGCCTACTGAAAGCTGCCATATGAGTGCCACCCCTGCCCACTTCTTTCATTGATTGAGAGAAATTGGCAGGTTGGATAGTTCTGGGGTTAGATCTCATTACAAATGGGTTGGAAGTGAACAAATCTGTGAGACTGTCGGGTTAAACATCTGCTCTACCAGTAACTGCAAAGGTCAGTCTTGCTCATCATGTGAGTGACCCCGCTGGACCATGAGTTTAGCCTGGTTTGTTTGAAATTCAGCTTTGGGGGAAGGAGGTAGGACTGTTTCAATACTGAAGCTTTTCTACGTTTACAGGTGTTATATTTCTTTTTGAAAATAAACAATAGTTATGATTTGATATATCATTTATATTTACATATTAATATGGACATGCACATTTACAAATTTGATGATTAACAGCCCTTGTCGAGGGCTTCTTAAGGGATCTATAGATTTTTCTGTCAGTAAACAGTATAAACTGTGTTTGCATGTTAATATGTGTGAGATTGTACATATCTGTGCATGTGTTTCACAGAGAGAACACAACATCATTTTTTCTCTCAATTATGTTGTTCCTCTCCCTCTGGAGGGAGTGGCCTCAGTCCCAGTGTGGGCATGGCCCCCTCAGCTGGCTGCAGCCTGTGCCCCCTCCCCCTCCACCTGATTTCCTTTGCCAAAGGTTTTGACTTTCTCCATGATGCCAGAAAGGGTCTCCTTCACACTTTTTTCCAGGAGCCACCCCTCGCTCTCGCTCTCTGGATTTTCGGGGTTCGTCAGGGTCTCCAGAGAAGTGGTCAAGTACTTCAGTCCCACCATATCACCAATCTGTTCAGCACAAAAATGGGGAGAGCATAGAACATTTATTATAGAACCCGTACTTTGCATGCAGTGAAAAGTCTTATTTGTCTATTAAAAGTCTATTTTATTAGACATTAAAATCATGATTTATTATAGGCTGCATACTGAAAGCTACTGATTACACAGGTTGAATTGTGCTGGGTTACACCTCAGTAAAAATGAGCGGGAATTAAATGAATGTTGGATTAAATATCTGTCCTAGCAGTGGCAGATCTGATCTTGTGACCTGGAGGTTGCTGGTTCGATCCCCTGGCAGGTCTTGACTGTAGTGCCCTTGAGCAAGGCACCTAACCACTAACTGCTCCCTGGGCGCCATGGTTAGGGCTGCCCACTGCTTTGGGCATATTTTCTCACAGCCTAGTGTGTGTGTGTGTGTGTGTGTGTGTGTGTGTACATGGATGGGTTAAATGCACAATGGGTCAAATTCCGCATTCCTGGTAAAACAAGTTGAATTTACTCTAATCAGTGTAGAAAATTAATTACAGAACACATATTTTGCTTTTCATTTATTATTCGTTTTAGATTTAATGAATACTTTCATTTTTCATGTCCCCACATCAACCAGGATAAAGAAGACATATGAATACAAATACAAATAATACAAATAATAAAATAACAGTGATGAAATAATTTACTCAAGATGACAAAGGCTCAAGGCTTCACATATTACAGTAAAGATGAACGATAAACGACTTCTTTTCAAGAATAAGCCTCAATATCTTCTTTTGCTTTCACTGTTTTTGATCTACTTACACCACCTTTCCTTCTTCAATCTACTCTGCCACCCTCTGAGAGCCTTATTCCAGGAATAGTGCCCATAGCTCTGCTGAGACTTAAACCCTTGGAGATGCTCTTATCCTCACACTCTGGTGATTATGCAAGCACCAACAGTGAACCTCGGCTTTGATCTGCTTTCACTTCCTAGACATTTTCAAGATTTTGTGTTTTCCAATCTATGAGTCTCAGATCTTCATAATGAGGTTTTTTGGGGGGTATTTTGATCATGTGATCTAAACTGTAAATTGTTTTACTCAAAATAATACAGGCCAGTCTTTTATCATGCTTATGGTTGCTAAAGGGTTTTTTAGTGTACTGCAAAGCATACAGCATTTTAAATATATGGCATACAGCTATACATATCAGACAGCTCTACATAGTTATCTAGAATTTGTCCTTGCTGTAGATATTTAGATACCACTTGTCAAAAGTAAAATTTATGATGTGATCTTTTATCCAGTTTAGTAATTAAAACTGCTAGTGTCCTGATAGTCTTTATTTAAATATCCAGTGAAAAAATGGCCAGAACAGAACCATCTGTTATTGTGAGCTTCTACACTTATGGAATCAACTGTAGCCCACTTGATATAATCCAAATAAAGACAGTCTTTGCCAAATTTAGCAGTGAGGAATCAATGTTATAAAATGGCTTTGTTAAAGACGATGGTTCATTTCTGCCTTTTCATTAGGACAGCATTCCTCCCCTGCATCTTCAAATCCAAAAGCCTTTTTGCAGTTCAAAATCATGGCTTGAAAACCTTCTCAAATCAATTTCTTTGACTAAGAATATTTTTCTTAATGTTAGCGTTCATTCTCCGTATTGTTGTCATTTTGTGACCTTCGCTTAAACTCACCTCCAAGATCATGACCAACAGCACTAGAGCCCCAATGCTGTTCATCATCCCACCGTAGTACGACACCAGGGCCTCACGGCAGCCTCTAGTCCAGATGTTTAGTTCTTCTGTGTGATGGTCATAGTCATAGTGAGCTGTGTTATTGGTCAAGTGGTGCTGGATGCAGGGCCGTGGAGAACCAGGGTTGCAGCAGCTGAAGGGGACACTGTCCATCAGGAATTTACCTTCCACATTGCTTGTGACACGACTGAGAAAATACAAGAAAGACATTCAGAGATTGGATGAGAATACAGTGAGTTGTGAGATGCAGTGGAAGAATTCTTTACTTGATTTAATGTATCTCGTGGTATTGGGGCTTTCATTTCACTTACTCTACTGACTGTAACAAAATTAATTTGCTGAATTTACTTTGGAGTAATATTCCAGCAGGATTCAAACAATGAACTGTGTTGACCAGCTTTGAACTATCCTCATCATTGCTTGCTGAACTATGATGGACAGTTTTGATGGAAACTAAATGATATACATTGATGTTATGAACCAATAAGCTAAGTTAGGTTGTACTTGCATGTAATTGGAAAATGTATTGTTACTGAAGCTTCTTCAAGGAGCATAAACCATAACCATGTTGTGTTTAAATTTGTTGATTTATAGAATCTTAGAAACATTGGTCAGGAGGTGGTCAATAAGACTGCAATGACCGTATTAAATCAATCAGAGGACTCTCTTATGATTGTTGTGGACAGCAAGGTTGAAGGACATGGAAATGAGATCCTAGCAGATTATCTTCTTATGCTGGCTTGGGTTGTGAACCTAATCCTACTTATATTCCCATTCTCTCCACAGGAACTCCACTGACCAATTATCCATTTAGTACCCCTACTTAACTGACTTCCTTTGGGCACACCACTCTTTACATTCATAAACTTGCTTTGTTATGTTTGTGAAAGATGGTTTTTCATCCTGCACTCATTCATTACTATATATTAGAGATCAGTATCAGCAAATCTTTATCCTCTTTGCATCTTTTACAGCAATACAGCAACAAGCAAGCACAGATATTATTGCACACTACTTTAGTTAACTGCATGTTAACAGTTTGCATCGTTTTCTTTCACCCTTGGTCTTGCACAGTTGAGAATGTCTCTACAGTCTCAATGATATATCATTAAACCTCCTGTCTACAAGAAGTCAATATGTGATGGAAACAGCTGGTAAATGTTCAAAAGTGATTTGTTTAACATCGATGCACAATTACATTCAATGCCAAGAACATTCATACATTTTCCTGAGATATCTACCAATCTAAAAATGGTCCATCACAAATTTCCAGCTCGTTCCAATGAATCGTTTGCCACTATAATGTCCTACCTTTCCAACAAGATAGGCATTGCTGTATTAAAGAAAAAAAAACATATAACTCACTCTTTAATTTCATCATTGCTGAAATCCAGGTAGCGGTTGCTAATCCATTGTATCTCAAACCAGTCCCTGAAGTTGTTGTTGCCACAGCAGCGGAATTCGATCTGCGTCATGTCCAGGGTTCTCTTCATGAAGCATCGTCCTGGCGTGTCTGTGTCTTTGTAGTACTTCATCCCATTTTTTAAACCTTCAGCAAGGGCAAAGTGTAGAGAGACTTGAACCAGGAAGCACAGCAGAGCCATTATAAAGAGGATGATGCAGAAAGCAAGACATCCACACAGGTAATTCTTGACCATGGGCTTCCATCTCGAGAACTTGCCTGTGTCAAGTGAGTCATGACACACCTTACCACCAAAGGCGTTGATGCCACAAGTAGCCAGACCTACTAGAATGAGCAAGTTGGGCACAAAATGACTCTCATTGTTGTCCATCATCTCACTCCTCTTGCGAAGCTCAATCTTGAAGAAAAGCCCCATACTAAAGATGAGTATACCACCCATGACGGAGAGCCAGTACAGGATCCATAGTCCCTGGGCTAGTCTGACACGCTTGGGCAAGTCAAATTTTACCAGCAACAATGCCATGTTTTCTGCCTTATGCGGTTATGTGCCTGATATAAGTCCAAAAGTTGTGTTGCACAGATTAATTTAAATCAAAAAAGTTTAGTCAAGTATGAATATTTAGTCTAGAAGCTTAGTATAGTAATCCATTCCAGAAGGGAGCTTCAGAAGGTGTTTTTCCCAGGATTCCCCTCTTCATACCCATTCTGACCACCCAGAACTCAAGAAAGTCCATAGTGTTGGCAAACAGAGGCTTCTGCCTCCAAAGACAACACAATTTTGCATAAATTAATCAAAATTTGAGAGTCCAGGGGGGCAGAGCAGCTATTCCTGATGGTTCCCTTTCCTGCAAAGGGAGGTGGCCGGTTGAGGAGTCAAGTGGTTGAAGCAACAAGTTGCTCTACGTCATACTAAACCCCACTAATCATCCTTGATCTCATTTCCAGCAGATGAGCCCTGGGCTCTAATCCCTTAACTTTCTGTGTAATTGGTTAGTTGCTTTAACTCCAGGTTCCTCCTATTGTACAGTGATGTGGGAGGAGGGTTACCCTGGTGAACCTTAGACCACTGCATCCAACATCTTGTAGGTCAGGCGTGAACTTCAGGATAAATGATGAGGGGTTGCGTGAAAAAAAATGCACTGAAAAGATTTTAGGAGGATGACGTCTTTCCAGTAGTGCTGTAGACCAGGGTCCAGAAGAATTAGATTTAGACTGATATACAAGAATCTGTCAAAATGAGGTAAAACAGAAAATAAAGCAGGTTTTCTGCACAGCAGAGTCACCCATTCTTTTCAAATAGAAGTTATTTCTGCTCGTTTTGAGCCTTTACCTACTGAATGTTGCTCTGATGTTCTGCTCACTCATGCATGACAAGTAGGATTAAGATGGTTTTTGATGGAGTTTGATTCATCACCTAGACTTCAGTTTCTCCCTTCATTACATTAAAGCAGACTGGATAAAAGACTTGAACTGAAAAACAATTGGTACACATAGATGGTTGTTGTCTTGTGTTGGTCTTTATTCTTAATATGCAGTTAAATTCTGAGGTCAAGAGTTGAATGCATTATGACATTTGGTGATATATTTTTAGATAATTCCATGATGAAAGATCAATGCAGACTCAACAGTGGTACCACCCCTCACTTCAGTGAACTTAATGCTAAGACTGCTCTGGACTAACTCATTAATTGGCATCTGTTGGCTGTGATTGTCAGAGTCCTGAGCCAGCACAGTGTCACATGTGTGTTCATGTGCAGTGAAGCTGTTGAGAGATATCACTTGTGTAAATGTTTTGTGTACTCTTCAGTACAGTGAATAAAAGTGGGCCCAGAATGGAACCCTGTGCTACTCCTTTTATCATTTCCAACATTTATAAGGTTAAACTATGAGCAACTATGGCTATGCCAGTGAGCCAAGTAATGAAAACAATTGCAGTCTACTTTAATTATTAAGTTGTAAAACCTTATGCAAATGTTCTACATTCAAAGGAATTATCAACACTTGCAGTTTCTCAGAGCAATTCATTTAACCATCCCCATCATGAAATGTGATATACCAAAGTGATATCTATTTTTCAGATACATGATTAGTGACGGAGATGATTGAAGACAACCACCACCTCCTATTAATAATGGTTTTGCAAAGTTCTATCTTTTCATAACTTACCTAATTACTCAATAAGTTAGAGGGACATTATAGGGGGGACATAGATGCTCTTAACATCTACTCTCTTTAGTTATGGCACAATGACACAAGGTCTTGGAGTTGTTTAGACTTTTCCAGTTCTGCTGAAGGTGGTTATCAGGATGTTTTTGCAGTGTTATGATCATGAAATCAGATATGCTGGAGCCACCAGAGCTGAACATCAAGATGTTAACAACACCCACTGACATAGTCATATTGATAAACAATATCCAGTGATGTTCTGTTTGATTTACATATAATCTGCATAAAGGTATAATTGCTTTGATGGAGTTTGTGTTAACTTAGGGGAGGGGACATCTCAGTGAGATCTCACATCTTCACCTGGCTCTTGACTTTTTTTTTTCTCTCTCTATCTTCTCTCTCTTTCTTTTTCTCACTTCTCTCTATCTGTCTTTCTCTTCTGTCTCTCTTTCTCTCTCTTGCTTTCACTTCTCTTTCCTTTGTCACTATTGCACCCTCACCTCTCTCTTTCTTCTTCTCTATCTCCTCTCTCTCTTCTCTCTCTCTCTCTCTCTCTCTCTCTCTCTCGCTCTCGCTCTCTGAATATGCTTACCTGTGGATATATATATATTTTTACTCTGTTTTATGTTTCTTTCCTTTTATATATCTGTATTGCTGAAACTTTAAGTCATTTTAAGTCAACTTTATTATCTTTTTTACATTTCAGTCATTGTCATCTTTTCATCTTTCTCAATTAGTTTCAAACTTTATGGTAGTTTATACTTGGGTAAAAAATACCCAATATTAGAAATACAGCAATACGCACCACACAGTAATCTGTATCTGTTGCGTCCACAATGAGCAGAAATAGCTGACCGAGGCTCTGTGTGTGTGGAAATGTTTGTGCATGTGGATGTACTGTATGTTCACTGAATGCTATGCCTTGCATGCACTATACATGCACAAAATTCATCCATGCTTGCCATTGGTGGTCTCTGATGCACAAATTGGGATCCCCATTCACCCCCATTGTGCCACATACACTGGAGTATTGTCCTGTTGGAATATGGCACCAGAGGACATCTGTAGAGAAAGTACCACCTCAGGCTGTAACACCTCTATGATGTGTTGCTGGCTGGTCAATCCATATGAAGAGTAAATGGGAACAAAAAAGTAAACACACTGTTGATAACAACTCTGTGCAAACAGTTAAGATCAGGCTTGGCAATGTACCAGTTACCAGGCCAGTAAAAGCCCATGACTTGGCACCAAGAATGAGCAGATGTACTACTTCAAGGACAATTAGCTCATTTTGAGTGTCACCCTGAAGATTCAGGCTTCAGTTCTGCTTAATAAGCTGCTCTATGTGATTTAATTCAGGTGTGTTATTGTCATACAGGTAGCCCTGCGCAAGCACCGAAACCTCAGCATGGTGACAGAACCAAAAGCAAAAGGACTGTAGCTTAAATTGAGCATCACAACCTTTGGGCTGTTTGTTGCATGGAAGCTTTAGTTAAAGTGAAAGTAAAGATAATTCATGAGTCACTTTTGCAGATCTAAAGTGCTGCTTTTGTGTGGGAACTGAATTGCTTTGCATCACCCCTATAATTCGCGTGCTGTGGTCACATGTGACAAGATTAGAGGCAGCAATAGGATTCTGCTTACTTACTGTCCCATCCATTTAGAGGGACACAGTGCAACTGCATATGTTGCACGCGATGCATTCACCCTAGCAACTAAAACGCAGAAAGAAAAGACGTGAATCCCACTTTGGTGTGCAAGTGAAAAAGATGAGGAGCTTTCACTTGGCTGGGTGGAGTAGTCAGTGAAAGGGAGTTCCATGCAACAAACTAAGTTCCAAGATAGTGATCAAATGAGGATTTAAAACTGTAAGGAGTTTTAGAACTCTTTTAGAATTCTATGTCATCTAATCAAATATTTGGATCCATGTGATGTTTGAAAAGTGCCATAGATTGTGATGCTAATGTGTACATCAGACATACATCTAACAGTGTCCTCATATTTATTCAGGAATTTGAAAAAAAAAGAGATATTGTATCCTCAAACTCTTTGAAATCCACAGTGCAAAGAAAGTCTAAGTTAAGGATCAACATTCTGAGATCTACTGCCATCTTATGGCAAGCTCAGATGTTGAGCTCCAGCCACTCTTCCGCAAATCACTTAGTAACTAGTGGCCACAATGGAAGGAATAATAAATTGGCCCTTTATGTAAATAGATACTTTATTGATCCTGAGGGAAATTAAGTCATCCAGTAGCTTAGAAAAACAGTATATTCATCAAACCCATGTTTATTTAACGTGCACACAATCATACATGGTGGCAGTGAAATGCACTTGTGACAGCTCATTCAGATAGAAAAGAAGGAGAGGGGTGGGGAGATATTTAAGAGATAAAAGGAGATATAATAAAAAAGATATCTGTATAATAATAAAAAAAGGAACTTACATAGTGTATAAAGTGAAAAGTGACTAGATCTGCAAAGTAGCTGAGCAGCCAAAATATTACCAGTAACTGTATAATCAGAAACTGTACATCCACAGTCTATATAAATTACTATTAACCCTTAGATGCATCAAAAATGACCCCGAGGGTTGTTATTCTTCAAAATCTCTGAAATCAAAAGTTTTTACACTTCCATATTCCAGGTATTCCTCATAAAACATGTTTGTGACTTGAGGCCATTTGAATTTTTTTAAATGTTTTTATACATTTTAAGAAATTGCAGTTTTTGTGTCACTACCCCAGTTTTTCATAAGCGGGGTCAAAAATGACCCCAAGCGTTTCCTACAGAATCTCAAGGGTTTGCTTTGGGAACCTTTGATTCTTAAACACTGACTATCAGGATACATTTTCTGACCCACGTAGACATCTGATGCCTGCATTCTCACCACCAGGAGCTCACAGCAGCATACATGTAAGTATTATCTTCATTTATCAACTCCATGCCTTTTCTGTCATAGAGTATCGTGTTGGTCAACAAAGTAGACACTAGTTAGCGAACTACAAAATAATGTTAGTAGTAATGTTAGTACTGTGTTAGCTGGCTTACTTAGTTAGCTAACATTACACTAGCTTAGTAAGCTAGCTGATATTACTGCATTTGTTATGTAGAGATTCACTGTATTCATGATTCCTTGTAAGAAAAGTTAACCTGTTAGGTAACCTATTATATCATTATTGATTGGGGTGTGTGTGTGCGCGCGCGTGCGGGTTTTATGCATGTCTGTGGTTTTACTTACATATAAATGCACAGACATTTACTTAGATAGCTACATATTGATTTATTGTTTTATGTGTCACTCGAACATTGTCTGTTTTATGTTTTCTCATCTAGACTATCATGGCTACTCGGAGGCCAGCTACAGCTACTCCTCACATGAAAAGTCGACTGGAAGGTACCCTGAGCCCACCAACCTACATCACTGAAGCAATGGGAAGGTGTGGAGTGACAAAAACTGCAAACCAGCAACAGGAGAGAGGCACAGAGGGCAGACAGAAGAGAAAGAGGTGCCAGATGTGTCCAAGAAACAAAGATCGCAAAGCCACCAATTGTTGGAAATGCAGTACCCCAGTGTGCAATGGTCACAGCCAAAGGCAAATAGTTTGTGACAATTGCACACAGTGAATAGAGAAAATAATTTTGTGTGGGCAAATGTGAGTGGACAGTGTTCTGGTGTTATGTATGTTCATTTTCTTTTTTGTCCTGCAGACACATGGACATACTAACAATAATTTTTGAAGATTTTTGATGTTATTTCTTGTGAAATGTTTTTATAAAAGTTATAAATATGCATGTTAAATGTAAAATCTGTCTTTTGTTGACCCATATATATATAAATATAATCACCTTTAACCAAAATTAAAGGCATTTTTTTTCATTCATTGCAAAAACACATTGATTCTAATTGGGGTCATTTTTGACCCCACTCATGGAAGACTGTAGGTATTGGTCGTTCATGCATCCAAGGGTTAAATTACTATGCATTGAATTGAATATGAATATGTATACACTAAATACGTTTACTCCTGTACAAAGAGACCAAAATGTACATACAAACATGTAATGAGGACAGTAAAAACGGTCTTAAGATTAATATTAAGATTAAGATTTAACTCGGTCCACAGTGGCCTCCCCTCACCTGCCACAGGCAGAGTTAAAAATTCTGATGGCTCTTGTAATAAATGATGACAGGAGTGGGTTTGTTGAGCAGTTCAGTGACTGCAGCCTCCTCAGTGACTCCTCTGCTTCATGATGGGGGTGTGTAATGGGTGACTGTCATTGTCCATGATAGTTTCCAAAGACACTGTTGTCAAAAAGTCCAGCTCCAGCCGGGATGCATCTCTCTTCATGCTGCTATCTTCTCAGCACACCACCCCATAAAAGAGAATACCGTCAACTATAGAGAGGTAAAACATCTGCAGGAGTTTCCATCCAGTTTATCATTCAGCTGTATTCCAAAGTACTTATACAGTGCTGCTTGAAAGTTTGTGAACCCTTTAGAATGTTTCTGCAGAAATATCCTCACAAGTCCTAAAAGTAGATAAAGAGAACTCAGTTAAACAAATGAGACACAAATATTATACTTGCTCATTTATTTATTGAGGAAAATGATCCAATATGACATATTTGTGAGAGGCAAAAGTATGTGAACTTCTAGGATTAGCAGTTAATCTGAAGGTAAAATTAGAGTCAGGTGTTTTCAATCAATGGGATGACAATCAGGTGTGAGTGGGCACCCAGTTTTATTTAAAGAACAGGGATCTATCAAAGTCTGCCCTTCAATAGACATGTTTGTGGAAGTGTATCATGACATGAACAAAGGAGATTTCCGAGGAGCTCAGAAAAAGAGCTGTTGATGCTCATCAGGCTGGAAAATGTCACAAAACCATCTCCAGTCCACAGTCAGACAGATTGACAAATGGACAAATGGAGGAAATTCAAGGCCACTGTTACCCTCCCCTGGAGTGGTCGACCAACAAAGTTCACTCCAATAGCAAAGTGTGTAATAGTCAGCGAGGTCACAAAGGACTCCAGGGTGACTTCTAAGCAACTGAAGGCCTCTCTCACATTGGCTAATGTTAATGTTCATGAGTCCACCATCAGGAGAACACTGAACAACAATGGTGTGCATGACAGGGTTGTAAGGAGAAAGTCACTGCTCTCTAAAAAAAGAACATTGCTGCTTGTCTGCAGTTTGCTAAAGATCATGTGCACAAGCCAGAAGGTTTTTGGAAGAACACGCCAGACAGTGAAAGTAAAGGTTCACATACATTTGCCTCTCACAAATATGTCATATTGGATCATTTTCGTCAATAAATAAATGAGCAAGTATAATATTTGTGTCTCATTTGTTTAACTGGGTTCTCTTTATCTACTTTTAGGACTTGTGTGAACATCTGATGGTATTTTAGGTCAAATTTATGCAGAAACATAGAAACTTCTAAAGGGTTCACAAACTTTCAAGCACCACCGTAGGTTCTGACTGTCTCAACATCAGCTTTAATGAAGACCAGCTGTAGGAGGTGGGCACCTAAGAAAGTTCACCACCATATTCTTAATTTTGGGTGCGTTCAGCTACAAATAGTTCAGTTGTCACCAAGCAACAAAGTCATCCGCCAATCTCCTGTACTCAGCCTCCTTTCCTCTCCTGACACTCCCAACAATGGCCATCTGAGTGCAGGAGTGACATCTGAGAACTTCTGTGTATGTATACAAATAGTGCAGAATGTTTCTTAGTAAATTTACATCTAATAATATACAAATAATATAATAATGAGACATCAGGGCTGTCTGATGACATGACATAACTGGGGGTGGAGACATGATGTGAAGTATACAAAAGCACGTGGAGACAAGATGGCACATGCAACACGTAAACAGAGCACATGACAGGAAGGAGATGTGGCTGTGAAGTGGCTGTGGTGGGAGACTTCAGAGTATACTTATGTTATATTATTTGTCCACTCTAAACACTGTAAGCAGTAAGTGTGTAAAGGTTTGCACACTTTCATACAGCTGATAAAATGGACAGAATGGATGCAGGAACAAGTGGATCTGATGAAGTAGCCAATGAGTGTATGTTTGCCTTTTTTTTTTTTTTTTTTACAGCTGGTCATACAACTGGACTGGTCAGTGGTTGAACGCAGGCAAAGACATCTGAGACAAGTAATTAATATGTAATTAATGATCTAAAAGAACAAATATGTAGTACTAAAATTAGTAACTAATTAATACATGTTCTCAAGGATCTTAAGACTCAAGCTCAAACAGTCTTGGACATGACACAGGCAAAAATGACTGCAGCCCTAGTAATGAGCGAAAGCCTAAAATAACCTCTGAAGAAAATATGCATTGTTTTCTGTTTGCTGAAGCCTAGAGCAAGCAGCAGACCGTCTCTATCAGCAAGAAAGAAAACAAAGGAAGAGCAAATTCAAAACACATCCCATGTATCTCCCTCAGCAGGTCATGGCTGATTTGAGATCAGTTGGATGGAACTGAAGTTTCGTTCTACATGGCCACCCTCTTGAGCAGAGAGCGCATGACTGGCTGTACCTTGCGGGATACGCTTCTTAGTCAGGCACGTCAGCGTAATTAGGTACAGAATTCAGATTCACGCTCACTTCAAAGAGCAGCAGCTCATTCTTCCTGATGGTTTTTTAACTGGGGCCACATGTGGCCCTTTTACTGTTGGTGCAGGGGGTGCTGAGCTGAGCACAGATGGGGCAGAGTTGCCAAGTTTTTGGTTTTTACCACCAAATCAGTTCACTTTGAAAAATAATTAGTAGGTGAAAATAATACAAAATGTGTAGTACAGCTTTCCTGCAGTCATTGTTAAGTGTAATAACAAGAAGGTCTTAAGTGGTCTTAAGTTCCATAGTAGATACTGAATAATACATTATATACATAAATTAATTAATAGTAAATACTGAATAATACATAGTAGATATAAACTAATTTATAGTAGATCCTGAATAATACATTGTATACATAAATTAATTAATAGTAGATCCTGAATAATACATTGTATACATAAAGTAATAGTATATACAGAATAATACATTGTAAACATAACTTAATTAATAGTAGATGCTGAAAAATACAAAGTAGATATCAATTAATTAATAGTATATACTGAATAATACATAGTAGATATAAACTAATTAACAGTAGATACTGAATAATACATTGTAGATATAAATTAATTGTAGATACTGAATAAATTAATTAACAGTAGATACAGAATAATACATTGTAGATATAAATTAATAGTAGATTAATAATAATACATTCTAGATATAAATTATTAGTAGATACAGAATAATATACAGTTGATATAAATTAATTAATAGTAGATGCTGAATAATACATAGTTGACACCAAAAAGTTCATAGTGAATACAAATTAACTCATAGTGGACACTGAATAATTCATACTGGATATGGAATAATCAGAGGTAGCTACTGATTAATAGTTGATAATGAAATGTTTATAGAAGTAACCATATGATTTATATATTATTATTTTAGTGGATACAGAATAATTAACAGCACTTATTGAAAAATATGTAAGTCTACCTGAATAATAAGCCTAAGTAGGCCTGTGTGTGAAATAATGATGAACAGATATGGGAAGCTGGAGGGAAAGACAGTTCACAAACATAAACACACACACACATACACCATAAGAAGTATAAAGGCATTAATATGGCAGCACTTCATTGGAAGCAGATGTGTAATTTATTTTTACAGGCTGGTAGTTGGGGTCGCTGAAATGAGCTGCTACTCCTCCTCCTCCCTCTTTCCCTCCCTCCAACCAACACTCTGTCACTTTATATCTCTTTATTATCCTCTTTTCAGTGGTCAGTGGCTGTGCATGAATGAAGTTAAGCTCATTTGGAAAATAGGGTTTCTCGCTGTGCCATCCTACTGCACAATGTCCAAGTGACAAACCCTGAACTCTGAGTGGACAAATGACAAAACAGTAGGCATTTAAAATGCTTTGAACTAAGATATTTGATTAAGTTGCAATGCTTTTAGTATTTTTATTATTTTAAATTTATTATTTTATAATTATTTTTATAATTAGATCATAATATTGATAATAAAAAGTATGAACAATAAAGTTTTAAATAAATTGTGTAAACTTTAACAAATTTAACACTTGGCAGCCAGTCAGAAGACTATTTCTCCTCTACATTGTGTAATAGTTTTCTATTTGATAATGAACAAAAAATGTAAATAAATAATTCATTTTAAAATGCTAAAAATGAAATTTTACCAGATTGTGAATGCATATTTTCTTTACTTTTTGAAATATGATTCATCATATGTGAGTGTATCCAGATACTTTTCCCTTGTGTAGTGATTGGTGAAAGCATCCCCTCTAGTTTGACTCATAGGAAAATCTAATTAATATCAAAAATTAAGAATACAGATTATTTTAGCTAATCCAACCCTAAATTACATGAAAGTCATGTAATTGCCAATCAACAATAAGCAAATTTATATTGAAAATATTAATGAAAATGATGAGAGTCTGCGGTGTCTTGGTTTATACAACCTTACTGAACCACCAGGTAATGTTTTACTGACATCTGTCACTTTTATTTTACTGCTTTGGTCTAATATGACATTACTGAAAACTATTTAGTGACATCACTAATGCTAACATGCTTAACAACGGTTTCAAACACATCACCTAAAACTGGAGAAAACTATCCTGAATTCAGTCAGAGAAGTGCACTTGAAAATCTTTCACATTTATCCCACAAATTAGACACAATCATGATTCCAAAATAACAATTCTAGATGCACCTTTTGTCAGAGACTGTGAATCTGTAACTTATCGGCTAATTTGTTTCTATTTTAGGTGAGACTTCTCAACTTTAAGCAAACTTTTGATTTAAATTATCTGATTTATTTGCTACATGTCATACAGTGTTTGAGATAAGGAACACATTGCAAACGTATTTATTCTAATGAAGGAAAAAATACTATATTCACAAATACAAATAACTGTCTTTTTGTTGATAACTATCAGGAAATGTTTAAAAAGCATAAAACTGTATGATGAAATTATGAATATGCCATCACAATTTATGTATTTGTTGTAGATTTATATACTACGCACATGTAATTTTTTCATTTCTGTAGCAGGCTTTTTTATTTTTGAGAATGGTGCTGTTTTTCTCACAATGTCTTCAGGACATTATGTAATTATTTTATTTCCTACATTGAAAATAAACACTGAAGTCATCCAGACTCTGAGTGAACACATAATGAATCATGTAGTAAACTTAAAAGTGTTAAACAAACCAAAACATGTTTTAGATTTTACTTCAAAGTAGACACACAACTGATGTCTCAAACACATTAAGAGGCAAGAAATGCAAGTCATGAACTCTTGACAAGACACAGATGTTAACTGAAAGTCATTCCAGGTGACTACCTCATAAAGCTGACTGAGAAAATGCCAAGAAAGCTGCATCTAAGCAAGAGGTGCCTACTGTGAAGAATGTAAAATATAAACATGTTCTGGTTTGTTTAAAACCAGTGTGTCCAAACGTTTGACTGGTATATATATATATATATATATATATATATATATAGCCAATGGCTCATGCTGCTATCACTGCCTGTCATGTGATGCTTATTGAATGACTGTTTTTAATATCATTTTCGTTATTTTTTGTAGAGTAACAAAGAGTCTGGTTGGCAGACTACCTGTTAGTAACCACATTGTAAGTTTTGTTAACAAAGCTAAAAGAATGCCAAAATCTGTCCATGTGTGGAAGACTAAGGCATATCAAACATCAGGATCAGTAGAGGTGATGTGGTCTGCACCAGTATTTTTTGCTTGCTGTGTTGGTAATATGCACTAAATGGTGCTCTAAGTGTATGTGATTACTAAAGTGTACATATAAATACAGTTTGGTAAATGTGCATATAACCACCTCAGTCTTAATCTGTAATTGGAATGAATTCAATCGGATTGGTGAAAATCTTTCCATGTAAACATCACCAGTGAGTAATGGAAATGTGAACCAGATCCATCTGGAATCTATTTAGACTTATTTATCTTAACTGGAGTGTCTATGGTCATCCCAACCCACAAAATAGTCTTAAATATTACAGAAAGAAGTTATTGTCAACATGACAAAGGTAGCCACACAAAAGAAACACAACGGTTTCTGCTTCACTAAAGGAATAAAGCGATACTTTTCCTTAGTAATGGCAATTCCTCCTCAAACCACTAGAGAGCGACTGACATAGCAGTATATAAAAGCACCACCTGATGTCTACTGGCACATACTGGTGAACAATTTGTTCTTACTTCTGCTAATCCACAATTTCCTGCCGTTTTATAGACTTATGTGCTGAAACAGTGGACACTCTGACAGACGTAGTATGGAGGGAGAAGAACATGGATGAGAGGGCTTTGTGCTTTGGATTGACATCTTCTTCTAGTCTGATTCAGCCCATTTGCACACATGTAGAGAATGTGGGGCTCAGAGTGACAGGCTGATGGGAGGAAGAGGCTCATTATTTAATCAATAGAATTGCATCAATTTAGGGAAAATTTGTCTCCAGTGAAAACAAACCGCTGGTCCAGTCCAGCAGAGAAAGTCGGCCGTTTGTGTGAGAGCACATGTTGACTGATTATGGGTGGGTCTGCTAGGTTTGGTCAGTGTGTGTGTGTGTGTGTGTGTGTGTATGTGTGTGTGTGAGAGTCATTTCTGAACTGAACTGACATGTAGACAGGAAAGTGGTTTTCTCAGAAATGGGCAGACCTTCTCATCTCGTGGTGCCCCGAATGTGCAAAACATTCAAAGACATTTTACTGTGCCAAAATATGTCCAGAAATCCATTTCTTTCTTTTCATTTTTTCCATGAGGTCGCTTTAATTACATTTTCAGAGAGAGTTTTCTGGAAGCAGTTGAAGGAACGTCCTTTTGGTCAGTGGACTTTGCTGAATTAGCTGACAGTGGTGAACAATTGATTTGTCAGTTATGCTTGTCAGGCAAAGACATCCCCTGCATTCTTCTCATGAAAGTGACTTGGCTCTTGTCAGAGTGACAGCTGATGGCCCAGTAGGTGATGAGGGCAGGCCAAAAAGTGAAAAGGACACAGAACTCTATGCATTTTGTAGACTGTGGCTGTCATAATAAATGATCATACTCAAAAACAGGAGTGACAGAATAATTGTATTGTTAATCCACATTAGGGTGTATGATACAAGGTAATAACGATGAATCTTAAAAACAGCCCTAGCTCCTTTTGAGTAAGCCTGAGGTGACAGAGGCAAGGAGAAACTCTAGAGGTAGGAGAAAGAAACCTTGAGAGGATCCAAGGCTCAATAAAGGAAACCCATCCTCCTTGAGCTGACCTAAATTCAAGGATGTTCATAGATAAAGATTAAATTAAGTATTAGAGATTTTGCCGTAGGACCTCTACATGGCCAGGTCTTGCATTATTCTGCCCGATAGACTGATGGAGCCTCCAACCTGTGCAATAGGATCATGACCATCCTGGTGGTGGTGGGGAGGCAGGAGGGTGACATCGATGCTTTGGCGTAAAAAGATGCTTCCTTTTAAAATCAAGCAGTGACCTGTGATTGGCTAAGAAGCTCAATGAATGAGTGATGTAGTATTGGCTTAGGTAAGAACTGTGTGCTCAAGAATGACATTTTTATTGCAGAACTTTCGCTTACATATACATTTAATGAAACAGGGTTACTATTCTGTATATTAGTATCAATACAGTAAGCAAGGTGATTATTACAAAAAGTCAAATTTGTCATAAACTGTCATAGTCAAACTGGATCAAAATTGGCAACCCAGCTGTCAAAAAAGGGCCAAATGTTTTGAGAACCAAAAAGCAGACTCCATAACCAAGAAAACTGATTTTCTAAATGAGGAGTGTTATTTTAAAAACTTTTAAAAACAGAATGTTTTTATATTTAAGCATTAATTTTGTACTACACGTTAATACATAACCCTGTTTCACTTTGTCTCAGTTTTGCATCTCTTAAGCTGTGTTTGGAATGGTCCACTAATCACTCTACCATACATTTGAAAAACTGGATCACAATAGAACACTATTAAAGAGAACCTAATTTGTAGAGGTAATAAATAATTTTGGACACTACATTCTACACGTTTCCTCCTCGAATAAGTGGTGTATGAATACAGTGACAACATTTTGAACATAAATTAAATTATTATTAATTATTTAAAAATAGTAATAAAATATTATTAATAAAATTTCATTAAGTATTTGCATATTTAATTATTCACTGTCAAGTATTACTATTAATAATATACTAATCATATTGATGAATAGTTATTATTAGTAATAAAATAATACACTTAATGTTAATTATTAATAAAATATTAATACATGATTAAACATTAATAACTTATTAAATTAAATATTTAATAAAACCCTTTCAGTTCATTGTGTTTTCTAGTAGTGATTGTAGTTTTCTATTGTTACTGTTAAGTTCACTGTTGGCTTTGTGGTTTGGCTGGTTGTAAAGTATGGAGCATAAAATTATCACCCAATTCTGTGTTTCACCTTGTTAGTCACCTTCACTCCTCATTACCCCCAATTTTACACTTATTTTTGGAAAGTATGGTCAATAATTAATTATACCTCATTTTTGAGTAAAAATATGCAGTAACACAGGTCAATTTGACCCAAAGACCACAGAAGTGTTAACTATTAACATTTCAACATAATCAACTCATCCAAGGCTTCTTAACACAGACACAGATTCAAATGCCCAACATGTTAACAATATAAAGTGGAAGGTGAACACAGACTCCTGACCAAACACCAGTTTACAACCAAATGGAGTGATAGTGGGGACAGCCAATCACGCATTAGCAAGAAATGGCAGAGCTAATCGATGCTTTACCTGCCTCCATTTAATATAGCTCAACATTGTTTTTGGACATAAAAACCATTAATTTTTACCATGAATTTGTGTGTCGATGTGGCATGAATGCAGTCAGCTTTTTCATCATATTCTCATTTTTTTGATGCACCACTGTATATTGATATTATACTGTACTTATAAGTAATATTGTATTATATACAATCATATATTAGTACTCTAGTGTAAGTGTACTGGATGCCACAGGTCAGGAGTGCTGGACCATGGTTACAAACACAAGGTTTGTTTCAAATAAGCCTGTATTAAAGAATCATATTAAATATTATTCTGCCTGTATAAATAAATAAATAGCCACTAACTCAGCAGCTAGACTACTCATTCTAGAAATAAGCAACCATAAAACAGCCCAGTTTATAGAGTGTAATAAACACATATACAATATAAAAAAAAGGTTGTTTATACAATCAAAAAGTGAAATCTTGGCATTAATCACAATCCCTTTAACACTTTTAACTTTTTATATTAAAAAATGCATACTCCATTTTTGAGAATCAATGCAATATCACAAAACATTATATTGTGACACTCAAGTGCTCTGCAAGTGCTAAACACTTATACTGTATAATGTTGATGTCACACCACCACATAAGCCTCATCCATGTATCTGTCTTTTGTCCATGTGTTCCTTGTTTATTTACGTTTGGCATCTGTTTACCTTCACATCATGTCTCTATGACCCTGCCCTCATCTTGTCATCCTCCCATGTGCTTTTGTTTATATTTTACATGTGTCATTCTTGTCTCCACGTGTCTTGTTTGCATCATGTTTCCACTCCCAGCCACTTCCTGTCATGTCTCAGTGTTAGCACTTGTGTCTTGTCTGCTCACAGCCCTGTCCCTTCATCATGTATTAATCAGTGTTTGCTATTTAGCTCCCTCGTGTTTCTGAGTCCCTTGTCAGTCATTAAATGTTTGTGAATAAGCGTGTACGAGTGTATGTCCTTTTAGTGTTGAATGTCACCATTTTTACATGTCAGTAAGTTAGTTATACTATGTTTGGTTTTACAGTTTCATTTCTAAGTCTTGTGAATTAAGTTATGTTTTGACCCACATCATCCTGACCGACTGTACATAGGAAGTGCAGGCGGTGATGTGACATTTATTTATTTATTATGATACATTTTTTTATTATTATTGTACAATATATTAGAGGACCATTTTTGCAATCGCAGTAAATCATACATTTTGTCAAATAGCTTCGCTGATGAAGGCGATTCTTGCAGTACACTACTATATTTTACTGAGAACACACTGTAAAAGTGTGGCTGGTTCTAAAGCCTGAGCTGTCAGTTTTTGGCAGGATGCAAAAAAAAAAAGCGCTGAAGAACTGAAAAATGGTTAACACAGCACTGAGACCATGGTGTGAGCCAAGTTAAAGTTGATCCAAGGAAAGAGAGAAGACATGTAGGAGAAAAAGACCACCCCCCTCCCCATCTCTAACAATGACTTACACAGAGCCAGCGGAGAGCGAGCATGCCTTTCAGACAGGTTTATTTCTGGCTAAAAGGTGCATGACTAAAACGCTTAACGGTCACTACTCTGTTTGATTTTACTGTCCAGAGGATTCCGGCCAGGCTTTTGGGAAGCTGCCACCGCAAACAATATCTACACACACACACACACACACACACACACACACACACACACACACACACATTTCATTCTGAATTCACGTGAATTTCCATTCTTGTCACTGTTTTGAAAACTGTTTATGTTAATAAAAAAAATTATGTATTGATTGATATATCTGGATTCTTCTAAATATATCAGAAACTTTTCTGACTAACAGCACATTCTGACTTCTGACTATCTTTATGTTATTTTATTTATTTTTTACTTATACACTACTGGTCAAACCTGTTAGAACATTTTTGGTACACCTAGTGTGTCAGGAGTTCATCCTACAACAAGGTAATGACCCAAAACATCAGTCCAAGCTCTGCCAGAACCAATGGTCTATATTACTGGATAGGATGCTGCCTACTGGCTAGCATTGAGGCCGGCGCGACGTCATGGAGCTGCCATGTTGTGTGGAAGTGAAGCTTGGAAACAATGGCACATGACCAGGACTGCTGCCTTCTCAAAGCTCTAACTTCGCTAATAATTGTCTGATTTTCAAAATTTAAAGTTCTTTACAAAGAGGATAAAAAGCTCTTTAACATTAATCAAAGTGATAAAATGGTTGATGACATATTAGGCTACTATCGGCTTTCGCATCCATTGTAGCCGACATTTTGTCTAGGCCTTACTGCTTGCATGACTTCTAATGGCTGTAAAATCGTTAATAATTATCCGATTTTCAAAATGTAAGTAAGTAAGTAAGTAAGAAGACAAAGAAGTAAATAGTGTAATGCTGCTATCGCATGGCCATTGACATAAATATAGTAATGTTTTCTTGCCTTGCTGCTACTAGATAGTGACCGATGGCTTTCAACCTGTCGACTGTCTTAATCCAAAGTAAAGAACACAGAGACCTCATACATATTGTGGCGCCGGGTGGGTAGAGGAGTCAGGAAAGAGACTCATTTTGGAAATCAGCTCTTTATTTGCTCTTTTAGTAAGCATAATTTCCACTGTTTTCTAGCCATGACTCTTTGGCGCCCTATGCGCCAGGGTTTAACCTGCAATGTGCTTTACAGTCATGGTGAATCTTTTACTTTCCACAAAAATCCCCAAAAGTGTCCCCAAAGCATTTCCAACATATAATTGGATATTAACCCAAACCTAAACATCTTTACTCTCAAAAACAAGAACATAAACAGACATAAAGGGCCGATGCTGGCGTTTCCCAGCATCCCTTGCCTATAAGTGGGTGGAGTCCTACCGTCCATAACCCCTCGTCATCACACAGCCCCCCCCAGAGTCAGCCATCCCGGTGATGGTGTATACCAGAGTCAAAAACAAATTCAGTCAAGTGACAGGGAGGACTGCGGACCCTCCAAGGCCGCGGTGCAACAGATGGCCCAGTCGTGGTGGCGTCAGGTGCAGCTGGGGGGCTGGGAGGCCGAACCGCCTCAGTGTTCATCCGTTCGTTGACCGTAAGTCTGCCCTCGCCCGCCACACCTGGCTCACCATCCTGTGCCCACGACTGGCCAACGGGGTATGCGGCATTTGATTCCAGTTCAGCCCGCAGGGGAGAGTCAGTTGTGCAGGCCATGTTGCTTCATGGCTCTTTGGGTATGTATGGAGCCAGACGGTCTCTGTGGACTACAACCCTGTGGCCAGTGTTTTATTGAACTGCTCAACCAAACCATCCCACTGTGGGTGTAGAGGTGTCATCTTGGTTTTTTTAATCCCCAGGGCCTGACAGACCTCAGCCATTGTTTCAGCCTCAAAGTTATGGCCCTGGTCGCTATGGAGGCTCTCTGGGACCCCGAACTGGCAGAAAAACTCATTCACCAACACACATGCTGTGGTGGATGCGCTCTGATCCGGGACTGCATAAAAGTCTGGCCACTTTGGGAAGTAGTCCATAGCGACCAGGACGTACTTATTACCCTCATCCATTAATGGGAACGGTCCCATGACATCAACGGCCACCCTCTCCATAGGGGCGCCCGCTCTCATGGGCACAAGCGGCGCTCTTGGCCTACACAGTGGTCCCTTCTTTGCCGCGCAAGTGTCGCAGCAGTGCACATAAAGTTCCATGTCCCGCCTACAGCCTGGCAACCAGAACCGCTGCCTAAGCCACTTTAAGGTTTTCGCTACCCCGAAATGGCCACTACCTGATGCACCAGCCAACCTCCCGGTCTGTTAGTTGGGTTTCCCTAAACTGTTCAATGGGTACGGGCTCTATGTCTTCTGCATTGGGCATGGGATGCGTTGCTAATACAGCACACCGCTTGTACTCCGCAGCATCTTGCTCGACCTTTGAGCAATGCTTGCATGCCCCGTCAATGCATGGCCTGCGGGACAATGCATCTGCGTTGCCGTGGACCCTTCCCGGCCGGTGCTCTATTGTAAAGTTAAAATCTTGCAGCTTGGTCAGCCATTGTGCCAGCTGCCCCTCAGGGTCACAGAGCTTAAGCAACCACTGTAGCGATGCGTGATCCATCCGTAAGTGAAAATTATTGGCATACACATATGGTCTGAAATGTTCCAGGCACGCGATCACCGCTAGCAGCTCGCGTCTAGTGACGCAATAATTGCATTCTGCCTTGTTCAGCGTTCTGCTGAAGTAGCAATTTACTTGCTTCGTGCCCTCATTGATCTGTGATAGCACCCCCCCCAGTGCCGTGGTCGCTCGCATCTGAGTCTACAAGGAACTCACCTTCAAAGTTTGGGTAAGACAGAACCAGTGCGCTGCACAGCTGAAGCTTAAGTTCGCAGAACGCTGACTCACAAGCATCTGACCATCTGAATTTTTCACCCTTCGCGATGAGTTTGTGGAGTGGCTCTGCCACTGCTATAATAGGAGGCCAGCACCAGAAAGCTTCTAAGCTGTTTTGTGCTGGTGGGTCTTGGCCACGCCCTAACAGCCTCCATTTTAGCCAGGTCAGTGCTGACACCATCACCACTGATGACGTGTCCTAGGAAATTTAGGCGCCGTTGTAACAAATTGCATTTTTCCGGATTTAGCCGCAGATTCGCCCGCTTAATGGTGCTAAGATCTAGTTTCAGGTTGGTGAGAGTCGCATCGAAAGTGCTTGCGTGGATCAAAACATCATCCAAGTAGACCATGCATTTGGAGTTGGGGATCTCCTTTAATACCCTCTCCATCAGCCTCTTGAATGTGGCTGGCTCATTGCACAGTCCGAATGGTAGAACTGTAAATTACCATAGCTCTTTGCCTATGGTGAACACGGAGCATTCTTTAGCGCCGTCAGATAATGGCACCTGCCAATATCCGCTGCTTAGGTCCAATGAGCTGAACCAGGATGAACCCGCCAGTTGGTCTAACGATTCACCTATTCTAGGTAGCAGGTAGGCATCTAGCTTTGTTACCACATTAAGCCACCTGTAATCCACGCAAAAACGCCATTCCCCATTTTTCTTCTTGGCCAGAACCACTGGCGATGCTCACGGGCTGTTTGAGTGCTCTATAATGCCAGCCTGTGCCATTTTTTTTATTTGCTTGTCCGCAATGGCTCTTTTAGTAAAAGGGAGACGGTGGGGGTGTGAGCGAATTGGCAAAGCATCGCCAGTGTCTATATTGTGTAACGCCAAGTTCGTCCTTGAACTGTCCTGTTCAGACAATGTAAAAATGTCTAGGTAGCTCTCTAACAGCTGCCAAACTCGGTCGCACTGGGTCTCTTCAAGGTCACTTGTGCTGCGTTCCCACAGCTTGCGGACACAGTTTACTCTTGACCTCACCCCCCATAGACTGGCTGTACTTATGGGTCCCCAAATGTGATCGTCCCGCTCTTACAGCTGATAACCGCGTCCGTGCACCTTAAGAAGTCCAAACCCAAGATACAATCATCGCTAATGTTCCCAAGACAGAAATTGTGCACAAAAGGCCCCTTCCCAAAATCTATGCTGGTTATGACCTGCTCTGATAAAACAACCTTCTGTCCCATAACTGTGTATAGATTAATCTGATTGTTACACTGAATCCTGACCTTAACTTTAAATCTACTAACAATGTCAGAATTAAACACAGAGACCGCTGACCCCATATCAATCAGACCCTTGATCACTGTCCCGCAACAAGAAAAAGTTATGAACTGACCTTCAGCTCCCAGTCGGCGTGACAAAGTTGAGGATGCACCTTGTTCCTTCGGGGTCAGCCCGCTCCTCAAAAGCTCTCCCTGCTCTCGTTTCCCTGCGCCGTGCAGTTTGCCACTTTGTGTGATGGTAAACCGCACTTCCAGCAAACCAGCGTTCGCCGCCGTGCCGTGTCTCACCTCCTCCGGGAAGTCTGGATACGCTTGTTGAACCAGTAGGGCGATGTCAGTAGCTAGGACCGTCAATTTTTCACCTCGCTTGCACCGCCTCATATCCAGTCTCTGCTTTGCCACAGCGCTCAGCGTCTGTGTGCCAAAACGGGCATTCAGTGCTTTGCGTAGTGCGGTTAGGTCATCATGTTCATTCACCGGAGTTTCAAGCAGGATTCTCCTGGATGGTCCATGCAGTGCCAGGGATAAGTGGGCCGCTGTCTCGCTATCTGCCCATTTCATATTTTTGGCTACGATCGCCAGCTGCGCTTCGAATTCCGCCCAATCCGACAGCCCGTCATAGCCGAGTAGTTGAAGTTGCGTAACCAGCGTGCTCCGCTGTGAAGCCACCATCAGGGAACCTTCAATTGGGGCGTTGATGCTCACAGAGTCCCTGCAGCTGTCATGCAAGGCCGCCTCCTGCTGTACACCTGTCTCTGCCATAGACCGCTGCACGGCGTTGATGTGGATGGTCCCAACGCTCTCCTTCTGCCGGTTTGCTGGCTGCCATGTCTCTCGCCTCGATTTTGCCGCGCTTCTTCCGTCAGCATCTCTTCGCTGCTTCATCCTCCTCTCCACCCATTCTATGCGTTCGAGCTCCTCGTAGATCTGTTCCCGTAAACACTCCAGATCATTTCGAGGGCCAACTTCTGACACCAGTTGTGACGTCGGGTGGGTAGATGAGTCAGGAAAGAGGCTCATTTTGGAAATCAGCTCTTTATTTGCTCTTTTAGTAAGCATAATTTCCACTGTTTTCTAGCCATGACTCTGGCACCCTATGCGCCAGGGCGTAAACTGCAATGTGCTTTACAGTCATGGTGAATCTTTTACTTTCCACAAAAATCCCCAAAAGTGTCCCCAAAGCATTTCCAACATATAACTGGATATTAACCCAAACCATCTTTACTCTCAAAAACAAGAACATAAACAGACATAAAGGGCCAATGCTGGCATTTCCCAGCATCCCTTGCCCATAAGTGGGCGGAGTCCTACTGTCCATAACCTCTCGCCATCACAATATTAAAGTAAATGTAGAAATATTCAATGCTATCATCAGAGTTCATTTAATGTTACAGTAAACACATTGTAAAGCTCTATTTATGCTGTAATACTAATTTTACTTTTTAGTAATTTAAAAGGTGTTGTCTATACTTATATATAAGTATACTACTATACTTATAAAACAATTTGATGGGCTAGCCACTGGCACTGCCAAGTTGACAACACTGACACTGCATTATTGTCACTATAAAAATGCCTCTAGTCTAGTAGTGAGTTCTAATGCATATCTACATTTGATTACAGTAAGAGTTAATGTTTGTGATACTAACTTCATGAGTGTTGCTGATTTGATGCAAGCCTGACTATTAGTGTAATGTCTATGGAACTATGTCAAGTTTGTAGGTCAGAGATTGTGGCTGTAATTCACAGATTATTACAAATAAATCATTTTAAAATGAATACATACTTGTGGAATGTGATCCCCTGGTCTCTGCTGATATAATTCCAATAAAGAGAAACAGTTAAAGGCAAAACATTGCAGCCCTTTCGTTGTTTGTAAACGCTGGCTTCCTTCAGAGCTTGCCCTGCTTCCACACAACATGGAGGCTCCTTGCCGGCGCGTTCAAAAGTCACGTGTGTCCTATCCAGTAATATAGATCATTGGCCAGAACTACCTCAGGAATAAACAACAAGATGGTCAGCTTGAAACCATGGAGTGGAGTACAGTCTCCAGACTTCAGCCCCATCCAGCTGATTTGGGATGAAGTGGAAAGCAAAGCAAACCTACAAGTGCCAACATTTATGTGACGTTCTACAGCAGATTTGTGAAGA
>BRDA01011626.1:5347-21552 GCA_036984385.1 Crenuchus spilurus | reverse complement strand
TTTGCTGTCTTTGTGTCACTTTCACTAGCACTTTCACTTTCACTGGACAGCAGTCAAAGGTAATGGCTGACCTCTTCTTCTACGCTAGCATCTAGTGGATGCTACGACCGCAGCGCCCCTAGCGGTTGGCATAGTTGAACTAATTTACGCTACTCGTTACTTGGAATTTTATTCGTTACCCGAAACAAAAATATTCCGAGATCTTGACTCGTTACCTGGAATACTCGTTAGCAGAGATGCTCGTAAGTAGGGTTACCACTGTATCAATCTCTGAAAGAGAACACAAACAAAGACACTTTCCTTGCCAGAATACATTTTATTTTACATAGTAAAACTCCAAACAGATGCGTACTGCAAACAACTGCCACGGCCAAGTGGCCTTGACATCATATAAGAAAATGAGGAGTAGAAGGAATGAGTAGACAGGTACTGTCAATCAAAACCATCCATTGTGGCAATTAATTCTGTGCAACATTAAAAAATAAAACAAAAAAAAAAAAAAGAATGCAACACAGACTTAGAAGCTAAAATCAGTCAGTTTTTCCACTCGGTCACAAATATCCGTTAGTATGTCATTTATTTTGACGAAATCCACTCTTTGTCATCCTACAGTTGTCTTTCATAAATATATACATCTCGAACACACTGCACAAAGCTGAATAACTGAGTTACTGAGAACCTAGCCTTGATTTTCCCAGCTACCAATACATGTTTGTTTATAAATGACACATCCTCCTCCTCCTCTGTGGATAGTGTAAGCAGAGTGGAAGGTGTGCTTTAGTATAGTCAGTGCTTGCAAGTCCAAGTTAAACCTGACACAGTCAGTGTTCTAGACTCCATGTGAATCCTTCAGTCTAGCTTAGCTCAGAACTCCACCGAATTCCTCTGAATCTACAGTCAGGGGTCTGTTTGATCATAGCTTATCAGCCTTAAATTACGGTCTATAAAGGTATAAACACACTCCATTAAAAATCCAGAACATTTCAAAACACAAGAGAGAAAAGAAAAAGCAAATCCTGAAGTCATCTTGCTAACTAGTGAAGTCAGTACAGTAGCAGGGCAGAGGATGGGTGTGTGTGTGTATGTCCTGTCATATACATGTCTACTTAAAGTTAACATGCCAAAGAGAATGATGTGTTTCAATGTTTTCTATAAAATGAATACCATTTTGGACTTAAATTTCACAGTCAATGGTATAGCATATAATATCAAAATGGTATTTACAACCAATGCTGTTAGCTAAAACTACGAAGCCCACAACTGATACTCCATGTCCATGTCTTAAAGGCTTTTATGCTAATCAGCTGCTGGTTCTTTAGAATGAGGGACAAAAGAGGTGATGCTCAAAATAAAAATAAAAAAAATTGTTTAAAAAAAATCATCAAATGCATAAAAAGATGACATGAAGGCAAGAGAATGAAGTGAGAGATGAGAGTGAGGGAGATAGAGGGCAAAGAAAATTTGGGATAAGAGAAACAAAGAGACTAAATGACAAATGGATGTGCCAGTCATTTCTTTAATGATTAGTACTCCTCCTGGTCTGGTGCCTGTTCATCAATTTCTTCATCCTCCGGGGGAGCAAAACCATCCTTCAAAGAGAAAAGTTTCAGTCAGAAAACTACCATCTGCATCTGAACACACACACACACACACACACACACACACACACACACACACACACACACACACACTCAGCACACTCAAATAAGCAGTGAACTGACTGAAACAAATCAATCATGTTACAATACAATGAGATTATTTGGAAATCTGAAGCCTCTTTATAATTAGTTGTTGATGTCTGCCAATTAAAGATCTTGCTTCAAATAAAGCACGAGTTATATTTTTGTTAGAATAAAAAATAAAATAAAAAAAACACTAAAAGAGTTGATTCTTGGCTGCAATTATATAGTGATGTTTGAATAAGTCCCAAACAAACAGAACTGAGCACTTGGGTTCTGTCCTGGTGAAGGTGTGACCTCATGATGGTATTCATATTAATATTCATATTTAACTGTCCAGTCTGAGCTGATATTACTGCTTGGCTAGCAGTGTCTTTACAAACACATCACTAAAGACCAGTGATGGTATAGTTACTTTGAAAAAGTAATCCGTTTACTGATTACTCCTTTAAAAAGTAACAGTTACTTTACTGATTACTTGATTTTAAAAGTAACTAAGTTAGATTACAAGTTACTTTATTAGTTATTTTCCGAGGCTGCAGTCATCACACACCCCCAACCCCCCCCCATATAAAATGACAACCAGTTTTGCCAATACTCACTTTATTGGAAATGCATGTTTAACAGCAACAAAGTATCTCCTGACATTTAAAGTTGAACTTAAAAACTATTTCCTGAATAAATACATGTTTTATATATAAAAAAGATGGTTTCTCTTGAATTATTTTAAATATATATTTTTTAATAAAAATTAAAATAGTCTTTATTGACTTCACTTAACATAAATGCTTGTTTTTATCAATCTTTCTTGATCTCACATATTTAACTGTTAACACTGTAGAACTGAACATTGAATCTGTTGTTCACAGCATTAGAGCAGCAAGGAGTGGTTTTACAAAACAACACACAGTGTATATGGTAATGAGTTATAATCATCAAAATTTAAATAAATAAACATTTGAAGTGTATCAGTCTGTGTGTAATGAATGAATATATTATACTAGTTTCACTTTTTGAATGTAATCACTGAAATAAATCAACTTTTTCATGATAGTCTAATTTTATGTCCAGCACCTGTACTTACTGCCCTCACAACTTCAAGTCCAGCTTCTGTTGTGTTTGGGCCAATTACTACAAATTATTAAACCTTTTATCTTTGTGTATTTACCAGTCATTTAATTTTTTGACTATTGGTTTAAGATATTTTGATTGCATGAGACAGTTTTTGTAATATTTTGGTTTAAACTACATACATTAATGTTTCTTATGTGATAGTTCATAGTGTAGTAGTGTCAGTATAAAGGGTTACTGTCTCTTTAAGAGAAACGCTGCTGTGTTTTAATGAGTTTGCACAGAGTCTAAGGCTGTGGAAGACCGTAGCCAGCGTTTTCGTTTGATAACGTCAGAGTGTGTTGTGTGCAGCCTTTGTGCTCAGTCTTGTTTGGACAGTGAAACCGTTTATAAAATGTTGAACCTGCGTTGGCTTTTCTTTCTGCTTCACTACAATATAAAATAGTAATGCGCCATGACTTAGGTGAGTTACTTTAATTTGATTACTGGACTGGAAATAATAACACGTTAGATTACTCGTTACTGAAAAAAATTGTCAAATCACAGTAACGTTACTAAGTAACGCGTTATTGCCATCACTGCTAAAGACACATCACAAAGAGTTCATTATACCTCAGTAGCATAGAGGATGTCTACAATCTTGCTAAGAACAGAGTTATTCTCGCTTTCATGCTCCTGGCAGATGAGCTCAATGTCACGAAGTTTGCTGAAGTAAAAGTCTCTTTCCTTCTCCAGACCATCGACGGTCAGCTTCAGGTCCATCAGCTACATGCAGATTAAAATATAGTCAATAAAATGAATGGATAAAGTGAGAAAGAAAAAAAGTTATTCATATTCTGTGCATATTTCAAAATGATCACTTTGTACTACTACAGACAAAGAACTGCTGGATAAACATATGCAAAGTTAAAAATACTTGGGAATGTACCGTTTTGTTGGTGTATACTTTGTTGGTGGGGGCTGGTGTGTGTATGGTGAAATACCTGCTGGTTGAGTTCCATGAGCTCAGCGTCACTGCCTCCATTTCGAACCATGGGGGTGTTCCGCCTTATGCCCGTTGAGGGAGTGGAGCTGTGTGGTCGCTGGGGCGCGGGCATGTTTTTGGGAGCTGTTGGTGAAGTTCTTTGAGGCCCTGTACCAAACCATCATTATCAGTCAATCACATGTAAGTATGTTAACTGAAACCAAATTGGATCCCTAAACATACTACTAAGAAGTTAATGTTACTGAAACCTTTACGATACATAAGCCGAAAAAAAGAAAGGCAGGAAGACGTGATGTTAAAAAATCGCAAATCAGAAAAAGTCACTCATTTAAACCGTGAATAATATCTACAGTATTTTTTTTATTGCTGCTAATGACTATCTACAGTACTGTATAACAGGTTTGGGCAGCCCTAGCAAGTTTAATTTAATTTTAACATCTATAGTAAATGTTTATATGCTCAGAACAAAACACAAATATTAGTATAAACATCAGTAATAATCAAATATTAATAATACACTAACAATAAAGCAATTGTATCTATGCTAATGTGCTAGTTTAACTCGTTCTAAGTTAACTACTGTCATCAGCTGTTATTGCCCTCAGCTGTGATTCGCATAGATAATGGCCATTAACTTTGCCTACACAAGTTACTTTTCCCCTGTTCTGTCCTCTGAGACCATATACTTTATTTTCTTTCATGTGTGAGTATGTCTGTAAGATGTCTATAAACAAATACTTCCTGGCATGGTTGCATACCCCCTCAGAACATACACATGTGGCAACTTCCCTTGTTTTTGGCTTCCTTCAGTGGTGTGCACATTTTCTGAGGCTAACCCTTGGTGGAGCTGCATCCTATGGTTGTGGCTAATTTCTGTGTGTATTTATTTATTTTTTTTTCCCTGTTTGCAATTTGCTTTCTGCATTCCATCCTGTTTGTTTTTAACTCTGGATTTTTCCTAAACGTGGCAGCATCCAGGGAGAGTTCCCCCAGCTCCCCATTCCTGACTGTGCCTTTACAGATATATTATGTTTTTACAAGAACAATACACTTACTGCCACGATATTTGGCAGTGTATAGTGCATAAAACTTGCATAGTACTGTACTTAATCAGCTTTCTCTATTGTCCTGTGCCCAATAATTATATTTATTGTATAATGTGTTTTATTATTTTATTGCATAGTACATTGTGATATGTATTGTATATGTAAGAAGTAGGGGGCAGCCCTTATCCACCGGCACCCGGGGAGCAGTTAGGGGGTTAGGTGCCTTGCTCAAGGGCACTTCAGTCATGTCCTGTCTGGGGATCAAACCGGTGACCTTCTGGTCACAAGACCAGATCCTTACCACTAGGCCATGGCTGCCACCTAATATGGTCAATCATACCTAGTGTCTTTTTAAAATACATCCTCAATAATGCAACAAATGCACATGCAGGATGAATGCATGTTTTTTTATGTTTGAATAGAAGTGTTATGTAATACTGTAGAACATGGTATAAACTACTGCTCAAAAGTTTGGGGTCACCCATTAAATTGACAATTCCCCAAACATGGATAAAACCTACAAATACTGCTGCTCCAGATTAAATGTTGTATGTAGAAGGGTGGAGTAGGACAGTGTCACAGCTTATCAGCTCAGTTTTGGTGTCTCCCACAAATTGCTGACAGTGAACTTATAGGTTTTAGTACATCTGTTTACTCCACCGGGCATCAGGCAGGGCATCATGAGACATAGGAATATCATGGATATGAGCTTTAACTCATTATTTCACTAATGTGGAGCAAGATAACCTTTTTCTTTTTTTAGGAAACACTCTAGTTAAAAATGCTTGAACATAAACATTATTTATGGACTAATATCTCCCATTCTAGTGTATCAACAATATTCCTACATCCCATGATTTCTCGTGCAAAACAACGTTCCAGCAGAGAGTAAACAGCTTTCTAAAGCCTATAAACTCACTGCTGACAACTTGTGGGAGACACTTCTACTAAAGCAGGGTTCTTGCAGGTTTCAGTGAGTTAAATTTAAGACTTTATTAAGACCTTTTAAGACCATTCTCAGTGAAATTTAAGACCAACATGACAAATTAATAGAAACATTCTAATTATCCCAAATATTCTCAAAACATTATTTTTATTAATTCAGTTATAGAAAAGGATTAATTTCATTTAATATTAGAACAGATAATCAAAATAGTTACATACATAGAGTTCTTTTATCACCGATCTCAGTTTCAAGGGTTTTGAGTTGTGCAAGCTTGCATGAGAGAAAGGTTCAGTGTGCAGGAGAAATTTGTATTGTATTTGTATTGCAAGTCTTCTTGCTCGCTCAACACATCCACGCATACGCTCACAAACAAAGCCACATCCAATAACACCGGGAAAAGTCGCTAGATTTGTCGCTAGTCACTTTTTTGGGGAAAAAAGTAAAAAAACTTGCTAAATATCGTAAAGAAAGTCGCAAACAGTGTTAGTCAACGGGCGTATTAGCATGCAGTTATCATGGGATTTGTAGTTCCCACACCGGTAGCCCCACAGAAACAGAGAACAGAACTACATTTACACTGATACTTTTAGTAGATGTTAGCAAAAGTTAGCAAAACTAACTTTTGATTACACTACGCTTCTCTGGATTTAAAAGTAAAAATTTAAGACTTTAATAAATTTAATTTAAGACCTTGGATGGATATCTGGCCATTTTTAAGACTTTTTAAGGCCTTAAATTTAAAGTTGTGAATTTTAGACTTTTTAAGTTTTTTTTAAGATGCTGCGGGAACCCTGCAAAGAAGACTGAATATCAGGAACAACAGCATTTGTGGAATTGACTACAGTCTTCAAACTGCTAGAAAACGTTTTGGTGACCACAAACGTTTCAGTAGAAGTGTACATTAAAACTGTGCTATTGTTTTTAATATAGAACATAAGTTTTATTATTTTAAATAAAGAGTGTCCAATCTCATCTGCAAAGGGTGTGGCTTCAGACTTTCATTCCAAACAAGTCAGTGCCCCTGTGATAATTTATAGATTTTAAGAATTTAAAGAATTTTTTAAGTAATTAATTTAAAGAAATATTTTAAGAATTTAAAATCTGTCACAGCAAAAAGAAGGCCGTTCTTTCACTGGCAGTTTTCAATGTTTGGTTATTTATATTTGAGTATAAGACAACAACATTAACTGATTTCAGTAAATGCTACTGGAAGCATCGAGCAATGGATGGCCAGACTGATGGCACACGTTGGCGAGTACGCTGAATATAAAAACAGTAAAAATTAAAGAAAAACCTGATCAAAGCTGGAAGTCATACAAGCAGCAATCACTACATATCACTACCTACACAGTAAATCTGCCAGTGTTAAATCAATACTATTAGAGTTAAATTAACACTGAGAGTGTCACATTTTGACACCCTCAGTGTTAACTTAACTCTAATAGTGTTGATTTAACACTGACATATTTACTGTGTATAAACATCCCTAATAAAAGCTTTTATTAAAAAAAAGTCCTCAAAAGCTGTATTTGCAAAGTTTTTAAGCTCAGTAATGTGACCCAATTTCATAAATTAAACATGTCTCAGAAACATAATCTGATTAGTTTAGGATTACGGCTTTTTCTGCTCTTTGTTCTGTTGTGATTTTTTTAGGTTAATAAAGAGTAAGTTCACCTGGGTTGGGCGGTGGAGTGACATCTTGGCCTTGTCGTGCTGCCTGGGGGTCGTACTCTTTGCCATCGTAGTTGGCATCAAAGAATTTCTTAAACCACTGAACGAATTCAAAGTTGTCCTGGAACTTTCCCTTCACCAACTTTTCAACTGGTATGATCTAGAGTAAATCATTACAATAAAACAAATAGCACAGAAAGCAGTGTACCCCCTACAAATACATAGTGATATAGGGAAAATAAGATTACATACAAAATTACAATTATCCGTAATATGCATCTAATCTGATAATAATTTTATTTTAATGTCCTGGGTCTACTGTGGGGTCTCTTACCTTGTCCACGCTCATCTTCTTGAAGGCTGCTTGCAGCACTTTGAAGTTGTGGATGTACTCATGCTCTAATTTTGACTGGAACTTCACTTTCTTGAGCAGAATACAGCCAGGGAACAGCATGTCCATAAACTGACAATATGCTGCACCTGAGATGGAAGAAGTCATTCTCATACAGACAATACCAAAATCTGTACACTTCATTTTAAAATGGGAATAATCTTTTCTTCAGTGTAACACAGGTCAGGCTGAACAAAAGAGAGTTCTCCATTTCTCTAAATCTCTGTACCTCCATGTTTTCAGGACTTTGTCACTGCAGTGCTGTGGTGGCTGCTATTTAAGCCATTAGGTATTTTGTATTTTTGTGTGGACCTCTGTTGCATGCTGCGGTTTTGGACAGGACTGCTTATCTCACATGTTAAACACAGACTGGACCAAAACACAAAGGAGGCCCCTCGTCCTATTGTCCATGTCTTTGACGAGCTGATTGTTCATTTGTTTGCTGGGCAGCTTTCATACTGTGTATGAGTGTGCGAGAGGGGAGAGGGCAAATCGTGTGCTTGTTTTGTTGATATTTAGATAATGTATTGTTTAAATTGTTGTGAAGGTTCGACTTTGATAGATCCCTGCTCTATAAATACAACAGTGCATTCCCACACAATATTGACATCCCACTGACTGAAATTTCACCTTCAAATTAACTTCTAATGCTATATTTTTACCACTCACAGACATGTAATACTGGATCATTTTCTTACGACAAATATACAACAAAATATTATCTGCTATCTGATTTGCTTAATGGGCTTCTCTTTATCTACTGAGAACAGTGTGAAAATTAAAACGTTACAGAACCCTTTCAATGAGAAGAACCAAATATACATTAGCACACTTTCAAACAGTTCTGTTTCACACCCTCAAATATTTCATGAAAACTGAGTTTTGGAAGCTCAACTTCATTTTTCTGTTTTGCTGTGCAAGTGTACTGAAGAGGAGATACCTACCTGAGCAAAGCTGCTCTATCTTGGTGTATGTCAGTTGCAGAGAATCGTTGACCCAAGCAAGCATGTCATGTCTGCTCAGGTTCTCTATGGTCACGGATGTGGAGTACACATTCACCGCCATCCCCCAGCTAAAGACAGAAGATTCAAGAATAAACAACATTACACAGCACAAATATTAGAAATATTAATACAGCAGCTAAACACCATGCTAAACCCACAATGAATGAACCAATTTACTCATATTTTTAACGTAACTGTAAGCCAAATGTACAACGGCTTATGAGCTTTTTTGAATTAGAATATCTCCACACATTGTGATATTTACACTTAAATTTAAATCAAGTAATTCATAAAAAAATACTCTGTATAGAAATGTGACTTGATTTGAGTAATTTCCAGATCTGATTATGTATAGAAAAATATATTATTATTATCATTACTACTATTATTAATTACTATTATTACTATTACTACTATTACTATTATTATTACTATTATTATTACTACTATTACTATTAATATTATTATTATTATTATTATTATTATTACTACTATTACTATTATTACTATTATTATTACTACTATTACTATTAATATTATTATTATTATTACTATTACTATTATTATTACTATTATTACTATTACTACTACTACTATTATTATTACTATTATTACTATTATTATTACTATTGTTATTATTATTATTACTTTTATTATTATTTCTATGTCTCTAAAATATAACATTCAACATTTCTTAAAATAAATTTATCATACAGGGAGGTTGTTTTTCATTGTGTGTGGAGTATGAAGCCAGAGCAGCCCAAATGTTCAGCATTAACCAACACAGAGCATCCTCTACACCTATATAACATAGCCTGCAAAACAGCTCTGGAACAAGTTACATGTTAACGGTACCACAATTGGGCATATGCTACCAAATTAGTAGAGACTAATCAATCAGCTGTTGACCGGTTATACAATCAGTCTCATATAACCAATCCTCTTCTGGTCAGAGTTACAATTCAAGGCAAGTCAAGGCAAGACAAAATTAATTTATATAGCACATTTAAAAACAACAATCGTTGACCAAAGTGCTACACATTTTAGAGCATAAAACTACAAGAAAATTAAAACAAATAAAAAAGATAGATAAGAAAATAGATAAAAACAAATAAAATAGATAAAAAGAAAAGGAAAGTAAAAAATTCAAAGTTAAAAAACTCATCTGTGACTATGAGCGATGTGTTTAACTTACTTATAGTGCACCTCTGTGGTCAAATGACCACTGAGTTTTTAGACACAGAAGCTGATACCAACACACAATAAGCACTAGATGAGGTTTCTTGAACAAAGCAAGTAGTTTGGTCATACAGTCAATGCAGAGAGACATCAAACAGCGACACAGTGGTAAAAAAATTTTCCCTTGAACAGCACAGTCCTTTTGCTAACTTTGCTAAAATTCACAATTTAGTTAATGTGTGCCTGGAGCTTTAAACACAGCTCACTCATGTGTGTTGACATATTGATGATGTGAAAGTGTCCAATTTCAGTTGTGTGTTTAGTGTTAGCACTAAATAGTCTCTCCCTTATGTTTGTAAATGTAAATATATTGCTTGGTATTTCATTTGGAGGTTTGTGAAAAAATGTTTGTCCTATAATTAGGCATTTTTTATGTTCTGATGCAAGACGTTTCCATTAAAAGAAAAGCTGAACACAAATTTTCTGTATGCTGTCATTTATAATTAGAAAGAAAGAAAATCAGAATCTGCCAAAATCAGAATTAGACAGTCATGCATTAAAAAATGGAAATACGTCAAGAAAATTGCATTTGGTGCATTTCTTCAAGCTAGTCTTAAAGAAAATGTGGCATTAACTTTGAACTGCATACGTAGTCTCACAGTACCCAATACTAAGCTTTACTCAAAAGGAAACCACACGGATGTGGTTATCATTACCATGGAGTGAAAAAACAAGGCTGCACAGATGCTCTGAAAATTATTTTTCTGTTCTTATTTATACAATATACTAAAAATATGTGAAATTAGCTTGAAATTGGCTAGCTACAATCTTAAATAACCTTTCAATGGGTGGTTCTTTATAGAACCATTTTTCTAAATAAGATGTGTCAGCTTGAAGACCACATTTAAGTCTTCACAAAGGTTCACAAATGTTCCAGAAAGAACGCTTAAATTGGAATAAATTGGGTCTCCTATTGCAAAACCTGCCAAGATGTGTAATTTTACAATTAGTTTTTCAACAGGCTTATTTAGACTTCAAAAAACAGTAAATAGTCAGATCAGAGGAGGATGGATCCCCTTTGCGAGGCTTGGTTCCTCCCAAAGTTTCTTCCTCCAGCCTTGAGGGAGTTTTCCTTGCCACTGTCACCTTTAGCTTGCTCACATTGTTTTTTTGTTTTTTTTTTATTCTAATGATGTGTTTCTGATATTAATTATGTAAAGCTGCTTCGTTGACAATGTCAGTTGTAAATGGTGATATATAAATACATTTTGATTGACTGACTGACTGACTGAATGATTGATTGACAAAAAAAAACTAATCACTAAAAGTGAATAGCTCGAGTCCCTCTTTAAATTCCTTTTCACATAGTATTTAAATAACTATTAGAAAAGACATGGAATCATCAGCACATTAGTGAGTGTGTTAAACTGAAGTGACACTGATTAAGTTTACAAAGATCGATTATGCAACAAGTAACTGAGAATCTGTGAAGTTTTGTAACTGGCACATAGCATGGATACCTGCTACAGTTTGTGTAAGATAAGGCTTTGTGTGTGTGTGTGTGTGTGTGTGTGTGTGTGTGTGTGTGTGTGTGTGTGTGTGTGTGTGTGTGTGAGAAAGTTCTTTTGTTGGTGAACTGTGCTGTTCTTAGTCCTCAGTAATAAGATTACATTAAATCTTCTGCACACATTACAGATCTCTCTGCACAACCACACATCAGACAGTACTAACAACCAGTAACAACCAGACTTTAGCAAAGTCCCTGATGCACATTTACATAAAAACAAAATCACAGATTTGTAAAATTAGTACTTATTTTGCACATCCAATAAACTCTCCAGGCTGTGAGTTTAACTTGATGAGCTTGCAAACACTGTCTATTGATGGTCCGGTCTTACTGGTAAAACACTGAACTTTGGCTGAGACAACCTCTAAACAGAAAATATTATTCATACAACAGAGTGAGATCATCTCAAGATCCTTTCCAGCTGATGGTGAATCTGATGTAAGTGTAAATATGACTTCCCGAAAATGTTTACTATCATCATCATCATCATCAGTATAAATTATCCATCATTATTTTCAAAACTGTAATTTAAAGTAGTTTCAAAGGCCTGAAAATGAAAAAGGGATGAAAAATACAGCATCCTTAATATATGACCCCGCCAGGGAAAACCAGGCCAAAGTTGCTGGGTAGCTTATTGAGATATGGTGTCGTTCAGCCTGTCACTCATGTTTTTTTGCTGTAAATGAAAGATAATAGTCTCAGATATCTATCGTAGGACATGTTTTGATCAAAAACAAAACTTAAATTCACCAAAAAAGATGTTTTTGTGCAGTAAGCCTTTCAGCGAATTTGCATATTGTACCCAAAAAATAGGTTTCTGTGACCCCTCAAATCTGGATGTAGAACTACTTCTACCGCGGAGGTGCACAAGCTTGTTTGGCGTCATTTGGCTCCTGAACTACTTCTCTTCACTGTAAAAATGTGTTTGAGCTCATGTATACATCCACCAAACGTGAGCAGGTCAGAAGTCTTCAGCTGATGTAAACAGAGCGATTTTAGCCATCATTGTCTTTTAGTCTTCATTTCTGCAGTATTTGGATTTATTTTGATTCATTTTTAAGTGTTTCTGGTGTTTTAATGTCTTGAGACACAAATAAACTGAGTTGAGGTTCAGTATGCTATGACTCTAAATGCTCTATCTCTGAAAGTCTGAGAGATAATTGGCTGAAACTTTGTGTGACGCTTCCTCTAACAACACTCTTTACAAATATGTACTGTATATAAAACTTTTTTCTTTTTTTTCCAAACAGCAAATTAAATGGTTTATATATATATATATATATATATATATATATATATATATATATATATATATATATATATATATATATATATATAATAAATCATTAATAAGAAGCTTGTATTAAAGAACTGAAGTGGCTCACGTGCCTCTTAATTCTCTACCGACCTATAAAGCTTCCATTCACATGTTTGATCTGTTTTGTTCAGCTTTTAATGCTCACTTTGGCAAAAGAAAATCATGGAATAACTTCCTGAATAAATCTGAACTCAATGTCCTGCGATTAATTACCTACAGTCATTCACTACTCTCTTTCCTTCTACCAAGATCTTGAAGTCTTAACAACTGTACACGTAGCATGAATAATTTGAGGTATTTTGCCATGGTAGTCAGTGGAGAGTGCTGATTATTGCTGGGTGAGCTTGTTCACATTTAAAATACTGTAGATCTCATTTGTAATTCAGTTACATATTGTCTCAACTATATCTGTAAATAGGGCTGCCATGATTAGGCGACTAGTCACGATTATGTCGACTATTAAAATAGTCGACGACTAATTTAACAGTCGATGCGTCGTTTTGTTTTTTTTTACTTTCTTTTTCTCTCCAAACTGCTGTGTCTGCCTTTCTGTCCTTGATGCACATGCGGAGTAGTGGTAACCGGGGTAGGCCGTGGACGATGTCACAGGACGTTATACAGACAGGCTCGTCATGGCTACACGGCAACGGAGCTCAAAAGAGTGGGATCATTTTAAGAAAATGAAAGAGAAACGTGTGCAATGTAATATCTGCAAGTCAGAACTTGACTTCCACGGCAGCACAACTGTAATGCACGAGCACCTGAAAAGGAAGCCTGTTGTGGCTGATTGTGACAATAATGAAGAGGGACCGTCATCTCGGTAAGCTAAATTGCTAGTTAGCTGCTAAAATTAGCGTAAACAGAGAGTTAACTTGCTGCTTACTCTTATTGATAGCTGTAAAAGTGAACATTAGCGATGAGGATTTGATTCATCAGCCTTAGCACACATTCATGTGTTTTCTGTAACGTTATAACAGTCATATAACAGCTGAAATCTAATGACGGTTATATAATAGCAGCTGCATTCTAGTGTGATAAACTGTATGTTTTATATTCTATTAACGTATGATCCGATTAGCCGACTAATCAAAAAAAAAATAATAATAATAATCGGTGATTAGTCGACTATAAAAATAATCGTTTGTGGCAGCCCTATCTGTAAACCTGAAATATCTTAACATATAGAGAACAAATAGAGTTAAAAATAGAGAGAACGCACTGGTCATGTGATCGTGTGACGCCATGGAGAAATCGCCGCCATAATCGGGAAAACGTTGTCTGTTTCAAAACCAAGTAAGCCTATAATATTCCATTTTTTGAGAATTTAGTCAATTTATACAGGAAAGAAAATTCAAAACGTATTGACACAGTGTTATTGCATTGGTGTATGGTGAGCTTTTAACTTTATAGAAAGAAAATAAAACCACCAGCTGACATTTTTGACCCCATTTTCGGCATCTGTGTACAAAAGCACAAAGCACAGTTCTTGTTTACAATTCCATTTGTTAGACCAAAGACGTCTAGTAGTACTATTATGTAGGTTTATATATAGGTCTGTATATAGTCTATTATAGACTTTACAATAAATGGAAATTTATCAACAGATTCCCAGATGATGCAGTTGTTTGGCAGCAATGGCAAATTCGAGTCTGGATCCTGCAAAATCTTATTGTTTTAGCATGTTTTACACTAGTCTTATTCTATCAATATGATTCAATCAAGGTACTGTCACTATGACCTGAGGATCACGTGTTCAAATCCCAGGCCATGCTGACTGCCATTGACAGCTGGGGCCCAAGACAGCTCTCTAGGCACTGGGTTCCTGCACTTTCCTCCAAGCGCATTGGCTGCCCAGCAGCGATGTATAGGCAGCAGTTGGAAAAGAGGCGTAGCTTGACTTCACATGTATTGGAGGATGCCTATGTTAGTCTGCACCCTCTTACAGTCAGGGACATTACAAGTGATGGAGAGAGTCAGGTAGGTCGATTGGCTACACATATTGGGGAGAAAATCAGGTAAAAATAAATTTTTTTTAACGTTAAAAAGCATCCATAACTGAAGGACTTTCCATAAACAGTGTATATGATCCTTGAAATATAGTGACGGACTATATTTTCCATATCTACAGCCACAACACTACAATTGGACAGTCATTCACATAGTATTAGCAGTCAGCTCCAAACTTAGTGGACTTTTACAGTACTAGCAGAACTGAGTGGCATGTAATTACAGGTAAGATAGTTTATAGCACCAAGATAGCACCAAGTAATTTATTTAATCCTGAATGGATGCCAAGTTAATTAACTTCACTTCTGATACTGCTTGATGCTGTATTAAGTGCAGTTCTATAGGAAACCTGAGCAGCTGTTGAGGAGCTTGATTACATATATAGTAAAAATAATAATAATAATAATAATAATAATTATTATTATTATTATTATTATTATTATTCATTTTATTTCAAGGCGCCTTTCCGGACACTCAAGGACACTGTACAGACAATAAAAATACAAATAAGATATATAGCATGGACAAAGAGGAAAACAATACAATAACACGGAGATAAAATAAAATAGTTTACAAACTATTAAAAATCAAGTATAATAGGCTAATCTAAAAAAGTGGGTCTTGAGTCTGGATTTAAAATCAGAGAGGGATTGAATATTACGGATGTCAGGAGGGAGTGTATTCCAGAGATGAAGGCCCTGCTCCCCATGGTACTAAGGCGAGCAGTAGGAACTGTAAGATGAATGGAAGAGGAGGACCTAAGTGTACGACAGTGTGTGGTAATGTGTAGAAGTTCTGAGAGGTAACAAGGAGCCAGATTATGAATAGATTTAAATGTAAGAAGCAGAATTTTAAATTGGATGTGAAAATGGATGGGAAGCCAGTGTAGCTGCTCTAGGACCGGGGTGATGTGTTGAATTGAAGATGTTTTGGTGATGATACGAGCAGCAGCGTTTTGTACAAGCTGAAGTCTATGGATGGTTTTTAAGGGAAGGACAAACAAGAGGGAATTACAATAATCTAGATGTGAAATTACTAGACTATTAACAAGGATAGAGGCTGTGTGAAGGGGGAGCGAGGGACGAAGGCGGTTAATGTTCCTAAGATGAAAGTATGCAGAGCGTGTGATATTGTTAATGTGTGACTCAAATGACAGTTGCCATCAAGGACAACACACAAACTTTTTACCTTTACGGAAGGAAAAACAGGAGAGTTGTCAATGTTAATAGAAAAACTGTCCGTTTTGTTGAGTATTGATTTAGTGCCAATTAAGTGAATTTCAGTTTTATTGTTGTTAAGTTTTAAGAAATTGGAAGAGAATTAGTATTTTATTTCCTGGAT
>BRDA01011623.1:28175-49271 GCA_036984385.1 Crenuchus spilurus | reverse complement strand
GTGTGTGTGTGTGTGTGTGTGTGTGTGTGTGTGTGTGTGTGTGTGTGTGTGTGTGTGTGCATATGTGTACACCCAGTGATGGATTGGCGCCCTGTCCTGGGCTTGGTTGAATAGTGTAATGCCCTGCCCTGCACCCAGTGAGGGGGTAGGGGACTAACCGCGACCCTGATATGGATTAAGCGGGTGGGATAATGAATGCATTTTAAGTTCTGAACATACTGAGTTAATAAATTAATCTTGAGATATATATCCTGTATATCTTACTGTATATTAGTATCTCCAAAAATTAGAATATGATGAAAAAAAATTTATAATTTAATTCAAAAAGGTGAACTGTTTTAGTTTAGATTTATTACATTTAAAGTGACATATTTCAGACTTTTTTGTTTAATGTTGATACTGTTTGAATATTAATTTACTCAACACACTGAGACCAAACACTCCAAATAAAGTCACTTTACATGTAATGTTTATAAAATATATGCTGGAGATTGTGATGCAAGTTCTGATATTGTTCCTTTTTGGTGCTATAGAACCATATACAGCACTTTCTTCATGCAAATAACCATTTAAATATGAAAATATGTTTCTATAACCATTCTCTTTTAAAGCCTGTAGTGTATTTTCCGAGTCATTTTGTGATGGTATCTAATGTTTTGATGATAAATTCTGGTTTGAGGTTTGATGTTCTGAGGATAAATGACCCAGGCGATGGACACCTGAGCAGGAGATAATATGGACAGCATAGTGATGAGTGCTTTTAACACCTTGGATGATGAGTGGTTTTAACACCTCAGGTGTTACTTTGTGCACCTTTTGTGGCTTTTGGCTCTGGAGATGTGTGGAGGACCAGCTGTACTAAGCAGTTTTCAGCAGGTTTCAGGTGCAAATAGAACCTGAGAATGTACATACGAGCCTAAGCATGTGTGCATGGAATAATGTATCATTTTCACCTTCATACATACATTACTGAACACCTTCTCCATAAATATACCCTACACTCTGAAAAAGATGGTTCTTCAAGGGTTCTTTAGTAAAGAAAATGGTTCTACATAGAAGCATGAACACTTAAAGAACCCAAAGAGTTTTTTTTGCATGCATTCTTAAAAATATGGTTCTTCAATGATTCTTTAGTAAAGAAAATGGTTCTATGTAGAACCATGAACACTCAAAAAACCCTTCGTGTGGATAAAAGATTCTTTTCATGGTGAAAGTTTTTTTTTTCAGATTGTTGAGGAAAGGGTTGTAGATGTTTCTGTACAGAACCTTTTTGAAAATGGTTCTATATAGCCCCCAAAAGGGTTCTGTTGTAGTTATAATGTCAAGCTTGTAATAATAGAGGAACTATTTTTGGTACTATAACACATTTTTTCTAAAAGGTTCTGTATAGAACCATCTACAGAACATTTATCATCAATCTGAAGAACCCTTTCACCACGCAAAGAACCCTTTGAGTACTTTGAGTGTTCATAATTCTATATAGAACCATTTTCTGTACTAAAGAACCGTTGAAGAACATAAATATCTTCATTATTAGACTTATTTTCATATGATGTTATGTATTTAATATAAAATAAAAAAAGTGAAATATGAATCATTCTGAGATGAAACTGGTGATGTTTTCATGTCCGAGGCTTCATAGCGAGATTTAGTCACGAGCTCAAAAGGGCCCCTTCAGCTAATTAAAGTTGATTTAAAATCAGGACATAAGGTCACACCGGGGACGTGGTTTTCAGTTCTTATATTGAAAATGATCCACATTCACTAAAACGCTCTTAACATGATTCCTGAGGTAATTATTTAAATTTTTATGATTTTTATGATTTATGAAAATTAATTTATTAAAAAAAGAAAAATCAGTCACAATATATGTTGATTTACAGAATTGCTAAAAAATGTAATAACAAAGCATTTTTTTAAATTATAACAGATACACGTAAAAGACATTTACTGCATTTTAAATGTTGAAAATATTAATAAATCTTGTGTAGTAGTAAAAATAAATGCCCTATGTGTCACTGAAAATTTGAATCAATTCATACAAAATTCTAATTAATAATTTAATTCAAATATTTTATATTCATTACTTGTACCTCAGTTTTCATAATTAATCTGTTCTAAAGTGTATGATGATAACCAAAATGAATGATAACTGAAGCAATATTTCCCATATGAAATAATGTAAATCCAATTAATCTGTTGGAAACACTCCAAAATTTTAACAAAAATACATTTTATCAAGAAATAAATAGAATAACTATAGTTTTACATACAGAACACAATGAGAAATAAATACAAAAGACTAATGAAATGGATAAATGAGCATTTACCATCACTCTTACAGGTTTACGCTCTGTTTTAGAGAGTGCTGGTGTGGTCCAGCCAGCAGTCTTTGTTTTGTACACCTGTTCTCCGGGTTCTCAGCGGCTATTGGTTTTCACACCTGTTTTCAGGTGGTAGTGCTGCACGACGTTGCTTTAGTGTGATGTGTTTTATTTTGTTTTGAGTGTTATCAACAAAAAAACAATGAAAAACAAAGCCGAAATGAATAATGAATGTGTGGGTGGATGTTTTGTTTTTCGCAACATTAGTGGTGAGCCACATGGGCACGGTGATGAAAACCAGGCGGATGAATGTCAACTGGGACAAAATTTACTCCAAAAAAGTAAATGATAAACAGGGCAAATGATTTATTAATCATTAATAATTAATAATTATTAATAATTTATTAAATAATTAATTGTCTATTATATATATTTTTGTTTTAATGTTGATACAGTTTGAATAGTAATTTACTCCAAATGGAACATTTTAATTGAGACTTTGAGCTTGAAGTCATTAAAATGAGAAAAAGGCTTTAAATAGGTCAATTTACATCTAATTAATATAAAAACACCAGCAGCTCTGCTGATGCCACCGCCACATCAGGGTCACTGAGAATGCTCTGTGGGGGGTCATGAACATTGAAGGACAGGATACAGAGAAGCAGATGGACTACAGTCTTTAGAACTAAAACCTAAATTAGGCAATAATTATAGTTTTATTGCCATTCAGTGATATCGCCACCTACTGGACACCTATAGAACCAGACCTGTATAGCTGACAACACAGCACTTCAGTATTTATCCACAACCTCCCACCGCAGTTCTCAAGGAGGCTCGCTATTGATTTTCTATCACTGCATCCATGTATACAGTAAGTACAAAGTCGACTTTTTTTTTTTTTTTTCCTGCTGGTCCATAACAGAGTCCAGCGCCCCAGTGGAGTGTTTCAAATGTAGAGCTGACATTTCTCCAGACACAAATACCACTCCAGTGTCTGTTCATGCCAAAACAAGGCCCGCGGCAGGAAAGATAGCGAAGCACCCTTGTTTTCCCAAGCACGATAAAAAAGTCATGTGGAGGTCCCTGGACGAGGGAGGTACATACATTATGATATGACATTTATAGAACTTGACTGAAAGGTCCTTTCGCTTTGTGTCCACGTCTGGATGGACAGCATTTAAAGTTCAGCTACAAGCCAAAACGATGGACTTATAACTCTCCTCCGCGACTTTAATGTCTCCAAGCCATCTTCAGCACCATCAGTGCAGCTCCTATACAGCCAGAGACAATACTCCCACAATCAGGTTTTCACAAGGGCCCAAGGGTGCAGCCCAGGCGAGTGTGGGAATTCTCCATACAATATCTCGCAAGGACAAGCTAATCTGTACTGATTTGAAGCCTCGCCAATGGAAGCCTTCTCTAATCCCTCATTCTTTTTTATCAGAAGACTAGAAGGGAAATTCTCTTCTGTGTGAGAGAGGAGAGGGAGTTATTTCATGGCCCACTGACTCCACAGTTTTAGAGAATGGTTGTCTTTTCCCTTTTCTTTTTTTTTGGGTTCCTCCTTTCTTTTAATTTGCAAGTCTGTATGCAGTGAGGCAGCATTTCTGTTCAATATTTGCTGCATACACAGCAAGGAGGCAAAGTCACCTCTGCCAATTAGCACAGCTTCCTAAACTTAGTGATACTGCATTATAACTAGTCGCCTGGAGGGGTAGTCTTGCAAAAAATAAGCAAAAAGCAAACGGTGTGGTCAAATATACAGTAAAGACTTTTTGGTTGTGAAAGGGTTCCATGCCTACATCCTGTTGAACTTCTGCCATTCGAACTTAAGTGCTTTCTTTCTCATCAAAAACATTAATTGTGACAATAAACTCTGGCACACTTCACCAACCTTCAGTCAACAGCCTCAATGGCTCAAAGGTACATCCTCTGAAAGGTTTACACCCCTGTCACGATGGTCCATCGTCTGCACGTCTCAATGTTTCTTCGTCTGAGAAGATGCCTGTAAACAGAAGGTGGTGTAGTGTTTTTGCTAAATCAAGAACAATTCTGTGAAACTGGCATGTTTTTGACTTTACATAAGTTTTGTATACACAACACAGATATTTTAACCTCACTTCTACATTTTAACTTATCACTTCAAACATTTCAAAGAAATCCATGTGCATGCAGTACATGGATAATCCAATTGTATACATCAGTCTTTTTCTGATTTATTTATTTTAATAAAATTATGTAAGATCATTTATAATTTATCACACTTATGATGTAGAAATAATGAGACTCAACTATGTATCAAATATGACACACTTTGCCAGTTTTCAGATAATTTGTGCTGAAACATTCCTGTATGAATCAGCACATGCAAAATATTTGCCTATCGGTACTCCTTTTAGGACTCTCCAACTGAACCTTCTTGCCCAAATCTTTGGGTTTGTTGATGTTTTTAGTAAAACAAATATTCAAATGATCCAAAAGTGTGATTTGCAGGACAGAAACTGAGTGCTCAGTTCCATTTGTTTGGGACTCAAAGTCAACATTTATTGTAACTGAAGATATGACAGATTGTTTATATGAAATATAATAACTTAATCAATTTCTTTTTATTTTTGAGGATTATTTAGGTAAATCTTGACTGGTTCTATGGGTGTAACTGTGGACAAGAATGATGTGATGGAGCAGGTGATATTTAGGTCGAGTGTCAAAATGGTGCTGCAGCAAAAACTTTACTGGAGGAAGCAAAATGGGGAATTTGTCTCTATTTCTAGGGGTGAGGACAAAATCAGCCAGTTCCATAGTGTTCCCAGCATCACCAATAACCTAATTCTTCCTCTGTAGTGGTCCTTTGAAGGTCCTGACCATTGGAGAACATATTGAAACAAAGTATATAGAGAAACCGACAGACTACAGCCTGTAACTATAGAACTACAAAGTGCACATATATGGTCAGAGGAGCTATGAGTGTAGATACAGTGAGGTGACCTTCATGATGTGACTGGTTGGTCTAACATCAGTGTTTGTAACCTAAATTTGGCTTTATATCACATCCCTGGCTCTCACACTCTTTGGTTTAATTTCACATTCTTTGAGCTGTCCAGAAACAAAACCGAGCATGTTACCATAGCTATTCAGTGCTGGAGAAGCCTACAAACGTCTTTATTAAGTTCTGCGCCTTGGAGGCAGCTTCTGAGAGAGGCAGCAGGAACGAGTAAATAAAAAGAAATATGCTCCTCCAAGAATGTGATAAATGGATTGCTTTTATCTTAACATGAATCAGGCGGCTGACTTACAGGGAGCACCAAAGTAAGTCCCGAGGGCCTTGTGGAGTGTGTTTTCATATGTTTTTATAGTTGGGTGTAGTGATAAGGAAACACTTCATCTATTAAACACGTGGGTAACGCACATACAAACACACATACGGAGCCAGGCGTGCCTCGAATGCCCCCGCACAGCAGAACAGGAGCTCCTGTAGACCTCCGTGTCCGGCTGTAACGAGCCGAGCGAGAAGTCACAGGTAAAGCCCCGGCACTGGGCTTGTTTTTTTTTTTGTTTGTACACAACAGGCACATGAATTACTGACAAACACACGTCTCTGAGGGCCACTTCAGGCTCTCTCTGTCTGAAATAATTGGGTTGCAATACTAAACCAGGTTTTGAAGTCGGAGTGCAATGGTGCTGGTGTTTTTTTCTCATTTATTTATTTTCTTGCTTGCCGTTAAAGGCGGAGATGCAGCGTCAGCCATTTATCATCTGTGGACATTTACAGTATTGTGGCACCAAGCGAAACAGGTGGCAGACATAAGGCACGTTCACCAACCACACACACATAACACACACACACTACAGACGGTACACAGCCTTGCCCATATAGACTGGTACTATAACAATAAGTAGTGATGTTCTCTGTGTACATGTGTAGATTTCATCTATGTGACATTAAATATATGTAATGACTGAGAAGCATCACAAGGATGTCAACCAGTTTTTACAGTATTAAAAGACAGAACAATTCCCAGAATTTTGGCTAACATTATGTTAGGCGCAAACATTCTCACAGTAACGTCAGTGGAACGTTCTATAAACATCACATGATATTGATAAAAGTTATCCCAATGTTAGGAGCAAACCATCTCTCCACAACTTCAGTGAAACATTTTGTAAACATCACATGACCTTGATAAACATTCTCCTAATGTTAGAAGCAAACATTCTCTCAGCAAAATCAGTGAAGCATTTTAGAAATGTTACATGACCTTGATAAAAGTTTTCACAATGTTACAAGCACTTAGAAACGTCAATGGGATGTTTTATAAAAATGTAATGACTTTGCTAAAAGTTCTCCCAATGTTAGGAGCTAAAGTTCTCTCAGCAATGTCAGTGAAACATTCTATAAACATTACATGACCTTGCGAAACGTTCTCCTAATGATAGAAGCAAACATTCTCTCAGAAATGTAGAACATGTTATAGTGGTTACATGACATTGATTAAAGTTCTACCATTGTCAAGAGCAGTCAGTAGAACATTCTGTAGACATTACATGACCTTGATACAAGTTCTTCCAATGGTAGAAGCAAACATTCCCTCTGCAAAGTTAGTGAAGATTTAAGAGTTACATGACCTTCATAAAAGTTCTCTGTGACACTGATGTGGTGGTGGTGTGTCAGTGTGTGTCAGTTTCACTACTGGAATGAAAATAGTGCAGCAACCAGCCAACAGTGTCAGGACTAGAGGACCACACTGTGCTGAGCTGCTGTCTCTGACTTTACATCTACAAGACCAACAAGGTAGGAGGACAGTGAGTGGACACAGTGTTTAAAGCCTCCGGCATCTCACACTAAGACACCTCCACCACGTCAGTGTCACTGAGAATGATCCACCTGCTCTGTGGGGGGTCCTGACTATTGAAAAACGAGCTGTACACAGAGAAACAGATGAACTACAGTCTGTAATTGAACTATAACGTGGGTAGTGGAGCTAAAATGGACAGTGAGTGAAGATACAAGCAGGTGGTTCTAATGAATTGGCTGGCTGGTGTAGTAAATGTAATACATATGCATTCACTTTTTTACACATTGCAGGTTGCATTTGCCATTTTAGTGTCAACAGTATTGGATATAACATCATATTGCAATAAGACAAAAGTTATTATACGTGAACATGCATTATCATCTGTTTTCTCTGGATGCTAATAGGCAGGCAGTCGTGTTTGCCATGGTAACCCATGTTTGCACCTGCTCGGAGCTGCATCTCCGAGTTAATAGGCAGGCAGTAAATGTGGGCCTGGAGGGAAGCACGCTTACAGAGGCACTCTCCGAAAGTGTGCTGTACACTTATCCCCTCGAGCAGGGACGAACAGTGAACTGAATAATGCAGAATACAAAAGAGAACACCAAGAAACAAAGACAAAGAAGTATGAGCACACAATGTGGCTATACAGCCAGTGGTACTTTCTGTTAAATGAGGTACTGTTGGGTACCTGTGCACGGAACATATGCTCCCATATGCAGACCTGAGCCTGAATATATTCAGCAGTTCAGTCTCAAAATGCTTATTTAGCTTAGTAAACACAATAACCCTCAAAAGTCACCCGTCATGTTCCTGTGATCAGTTCCTGCGTCCGGTTCTAGACGTCACAGCATAAAAACAGTCACGTTGATCACTGCGGTCCAAAGCTGTTCTCTAAACTCTACAGTGGTGTTAGATCGATGTTGATGGACCAAACAAAAAGAGAGATATGATCGTTTACATTTGATGCAAAAATTATATTTACACACCTGTAAGAGTAGCCACACAATGCAGACGTAGCCAACACTGCCCCTAGTGGACAGTTAAGGCCTCACAGCTGCTTTTTGTTGTAAGTAGTTGCATATAAGCTTCATTTGATCTACATTTTTACCCTTAAATGTTCACTTACATCTTTAACATGCTTCATTCTGAATGTTTATACTGTATTTGTGTAGTTATGTTTGTTTTTTGTATGTATGTATGTATGTATGTATTATTATTATTATTATTATTATTATTATTATTATTATTATTACTATTACTATTATTATTATTATTATGCCATTTAAGTGATATGAGACACCAAAAATTTATATGATAAATTATTTTAATGTGGTATATAAAAATTAAATGCAAAAATACAAAATAAAAAATGGCCAAAGTATCCTCATACTCCCAAAAGTTTAGGTACTATAAGATCAGTTTTTGGGGCAACATTATAAAAAATTAAACCATTACAGTAATTATGTATTTGTGTTAATTGTATTAATTGTATATTTATTAGCCAGAATTAATCCACAAGGACTAAAACATTTAGCTGCCTGCAGTTGGGCCAGCTTTGGTCTATAAATGTAAATAGATTTTAAACATTTCACTTGGTAAGTTGAATTTGGGCCACATGTGACACAGAATTCAGACACCATGACAAACCTTAAACACAAATGCTACAGTTGGGTCAGTTTTGGCCCAAAATACACTCGTCACTGCTGTATTTGAGCCGTACCTGCCTTAATTGACAGAGATTTGGTCCAGAATTGTCTGCTCTCTGGCCAGTCAGCTGTACTTTGTGCAATAAATGGATGGAATGACAAAGTTATTTTTGTCCTGATCTTTAAACTCCTGGAGATCTTCTGCTCTCAGTGGCCATGAAGCTGTATAAGACTGCACAGTAAAGCAGAGTAAAGTACACTTTCACGATGAAGGATATCACTCCAACCCACCGACTGTAGCTGGAGGTGCTTTTAAGAAGGATGTGCAGAAAATATACAGCCGTGTATACTCATACTCAGAGCCTGGACTGAGTGCAGGTTAATAAAAATGTGAACTGATTTGTTTATTTTCTATGAGATTGACAACTTTAAAAAAAACTATTCTCTGCTATCACTGGACAAGTTTTACGTTTCAACCTGATTTAGCTTAATTAATGTACATTTTAAGGAAGATTGAATACTATCTCTGCATGATGCCACCTTAGACCAGCTGCCCACCAACAACCAACTACTGTGACCTGCTCTAGATGCCCTACTCTACACAATCAAGTTTATAATGACTTTACTGGCTGCTACCTTTATCATCATCATTCCTGTCACCGCATCAGTACCTGAGCACTACAACAGCATCATATGATTGTGTGATTTATCAATAACTTATAATTAGTTGACCAGAGGAGGATGGGTCCCCCATGTGAGTTTGGTTCCTCTCAAGGTTTCTTCCTCCAGCTCTGAGGGAGTCACTTTGTGACATCGGTTGTAAAACCTGTTTATAAATACATTTGACTTGACTTGATTAAGCGATTAACTCAGTCTGAATGAATTTAAAGATGTAAACAGTTAACACAGGTTGTAGATGGGAGCAAAAATGAAGCTGACGTACAACAAAAAGCAGCTGTGAGGCCTTTTTTTGTCCACTTTTAGCCCAACTTTGAAAAAGAATGCTCTGAATTTCCGGCTTTAAGCCAAGAGAAGTATGTTTTTCTGCAAGAACTGTGACAACATCCATGGGACTTTAAACAGGTTGTGCAGGGGTGTCAAACTCCAGTCCTGCAGGGACGAAATCCAGCACAGTTTGGTGATTTCTCTGCTCATTACTGTTAAACCTGCTGAGCTGAATCAGGTGTGTTTGTTCAGGAAGATCACTAAACTGTGCATTAATCCGGCCTCCAGGACTGGAAGTTGACGCCCCTGCTGTAATCGCCAATGGAAACATCCCATCCTTGACATTTCCTGCTGGTCCACTTCTGAACTCTAAGGATGTTTCTGTGTTGCTCTATTGTGAAGACACATCCTTGGTTCTGATCAGAACTGGTGCACACATGGACCAGTTTGCTGGGTACCACCAGGAGTGTAGCACCAAATTCTGGGCCCTATGCACAAGCAGTGCCCAGGGCCCCGCCCCCTATTATTAAATATTATTATTTTATTATTTAAAGGACAATAAAATTCCAGACTCCTCAAGGGCCCTCTCCACAATTGGGGCCCTGGTAACTCAGTGCCACTCCCCCCCCCCACTACGACGCTCCTGGGTGCCACCATCGAAGAATGCTGAATGGCACCCTTTCAAGACCCAGAGTTAGTTTGGTCAAAAAGAGGTCCTGCTGCATTGTGTGGCTTCCTAGCTGGGCATCCCGCCCCTCTTGCCTCGTTAGTGTTACAGACGTGTAAATATGATGTATCAAATGTAAATCATCATATCTCTGTTTTTAGTTGTTGTCACAACATCAAATGTAGCAAGTTTAGAGTCTCGAGACACAACTTTGGATAGAAGACGACTTTGATGAACATCGTGACTCTGATGGATTAAATGTATTAGTGGACACGTAATCTAAACTCTGTTTGATTTGTGTGTGCAGGCACATCGGTCATGAGGGTCACGGCCACCGACGCCGACGACTCCGGATATGGAAGCAGCGCCAAACTCGTCTACAGCATTCTAGAAGGGCAGCCGTATTTCTCCATTGACCAAAACGAGGGTGAGTGGGCAGCTTTCATGCGCGTCCAGATGGTCATGAATTACAAAAATTATGCAAATACCTCTTTATTTTCCATCCGATCCCTCCTTTATTTCCCTTTAGATAATGACGCTTGTTAATGATAACGTTACATATGCCTGCGTTGTTTACTCCTTTTGATACGAATAAACTATTTCTAATTAAATAAACGTGGAGGGGAAAAAAACTAATAAAAAAACTCGTCAAAAATAGCTTCTGTTGGGTCTGAAGTAATGCACGCCTGCTTGATTGAAATGACGAGGCTATCTTTGAATTCCATCTGCAGCTTCCTGCTTTCTTTTCAACCTTGACTTTGTTTTTTTTTTCCCCTAATTGCATTTTCAGCCGACTTGTTAACAGTGTCTGTAAGCAACATGATTAAATAATGGTGAAATTACATTAATAAGCAATGAGATGGAAATGAACAGCTCGTAATTTGGAAACACAACAGACAATAAACAAGGCCTGTGTCTGTCCAAATCGTATGTGCATATTAAACAAATATACTTTGTTTTTGTTGTTGTTGTTGTTGGTGGTGGTGCTGTGCTTTTTCCCTCTCTTTCTTTGTAACGTACCACAAGTCTGCGACACAATGCATTTCAATCACTCGCTGCCAGTCAAAGTGCGCCGATGCAAATGGCGGAGGGAAGTTTGAGGAGCTTAAATTGAGTAGCAGTGTGTGCTGCGTGTGTGATTACTGAGCACATGCAGATGGCTCATTCGAGTGAGCCAGATGTTTTAATGAATGTTAATGAAAAATAAAAGGTAAAGGGAAAACAACCATTAGGATCCATTTGACACTTCCAAAGCTACGTAGGAAATGAGACACATTCGATAAATAAGTAAACACCATGCTTCAGTTCATCGCCGGTGTAATTGTTAGCAAAAACCTGTTCAAATATCTGTGGAAATGAATGTTTGGGTTTCTCCCCCTCTGTGATGATGAGGAGGAATTCATTTGAATAGTTAAGTGTAATATACAGCTCTGAGCGTGCGTCTTATAAAACCTATGCAAACGGTAGAGCTTAAGTGCCACATTTTGCAGATTTTCTAAGTGAAAGGAAGTAAGATGCAAGTTGAGCTCTACTGCATAAAATACTAAAATGTTCTCTGCATATAAATCGGCCTGAATTATATTTATTTACTGAATGTCACTTATTATTAAAAAATAAAGCATGCTGTATTAATAAGGTTAAAAGTATATAATCATAAAAAACGGTTTTTGGTCATAATTTAATTCAGAACGTTAAACTGTGTTATATTTTATATTGATTACACATAAATGACATATTTCAGGCTTTTTTTTTTTGTTTTTATATTGATCAGTAAGACTTTTAGCTCAATAATATCAGTAATATCACAGTCAGCTGTGAAATTCTACAATTTTAGGGTCATATTATCTCTTTATATGGTGATCAAGGTCAGATTATCCTCATGTTTGAGAGAGCTGAGACTGTTCTGAACATTATGAGATGAAATATCTGCTGTTCAATGGAAATGACTTTGAGAAGATATGCAAAAATGACACAACTTGCATTTCAATTTCTGATGTACAATTGAGTGCAAATTCCACATTTACTTAACCCCTTAATGCCTGTCGTTGCAAATATGCGACTAACCGTTTGATTCAATCAACCAGCCAAGATAGCACCTGCATTCCCCCAATCCCTGTTACTGCATATTCGCTACGGACCTAGGAACCTTTGACAAGCACTTGTTTCTAGTGGGATCGTAAAAAGTGGTGGACTTATTTCCTGTCAAATTAATGCAATGTTTCCTGTAATATTTGTGTGTATTGTGTTCGTGACAATAATTGGTGTTGGTGGTAATATTTATTATTGAATGCCTGCTGTTGGGTGAATAAATAAAACATTGTTGTTTCACTGTTATATTACTCTGTTATTGTTATCTTAGTATGGACCATTATGCCTGTTGTCGCAAATTTGCAACATACCAAAATTTCTATAAATTTTTTGTGCAAAAGTGAAATTAATAATCTCAACAATATTTACCATCTACTTAAAGGCAAAAACACACATGAAATATTTGTTCATATACAGCTACATAAATTCATGCGTTAAGGGGAACGTGAATTTTTTGTAAGATTTTGGATGGTGTCACTGCTAGAATGACCTAGCACAAACAATAACTGCTGTTTTGGGTCCTGACCATTGAAAAACAGGGTGTACAACAGAAATCAGTCTGTAATTGTAGAACAACAAAGCGGTCAGTGGACAATAAGTAGATGCAAGTTAATGTTATAAACCTGCCAGATCGCTAACAATGCTAATTACATGCCAATGTTTAGAGAAAGCCCCATGCATTTCTGAGTTAAGGCACCTTTAGTTCATGTTTCTTCGCTGGTAGATCACGGTAAGCCTCTTCCCGTCACTGGAAAGCCAGCACAGATCTTCCTGAAGGCTGCCACCACACGCTTTCTGAGCTAGCAACAGCTCTGCATTTTCTAGCAAATAGCTTGCAGTAAAACAGCCTGACTTTGGCAGCATGACCTAGAATGGCAGGGCTTTACAGGAGGTCTTTTTCTTCCATCAGTTTGCTTCCTCAGCTGATTTCCTGCCTACCTTTCCTTAATAGCCCTCTACGAAATCCAGGCACTCTGCCACCAGGAAAAAAAACAGTCGTCAGTCAACCAGCCGCGGCCTTCGGTACAAATGATGTGACCTCCGCGGAAGGGCCAGAGGAGCGGGCACTCAAGCCGAGCATTAAGAACCGAGCAGACAATACCGAGTTACCCAGCGGCTTGAATTATTTATACGTAACGGCCTCAAGTCTGGACGGCCAACAGGACAAACACCGCATCTGCAAATTGCTTCGGGTTTCATCAACTTTGTTTATTTGCTTTATTTTAATATTGTTTTCCCTTCGGAATTTCATTATTGGCTTCCGGACTCGTTGTGGGAACAAAGAATGAAGAAGCACCTTGCCAAGATCTGCTTTGATGTATATTTTTACTCGACAATCCTGCTGGTCTCCTTCTTTTGTCCGAATGGATTATCCACAGCTGCGGTCATGCTTTTTACATTCCCACAGTGAAGAAGGTCCGTTCTGCATACAGTATCGCAGATTATACGAGACAGGCAGCATAACGGCGAGTCAGAATACACACGACTCCCTGTGCTGGCACACGACTCCTGACAAACAAACAAGCTCATTTGCAATGCTAACTCAGAGGCACGAGCCGTGCATGCCGTTCGCAGGATTAGGATGGGTGCCGACCCCTCACTTCGCTTAATGCTGCGACCGCGTTACACTGTGGATGCATGTTATTAGAACTGATTTCAAAGTGCTGCATTGGAGGCCGTTTTTAGGCGAGCCTACACATATGGCAAATGTGTGGATGTAGCTTTTCTGCACCACCAGAATGCTCAATAGATGATAAAGCTAGGAGGTCGGTGGTGAGGGTCCAAAAGGGAATAGAAAAAGCTTTGACTAAAGGCTAATCATTGAGATAATTAGTCAACTGAGCAGAGCCCATAGAGAAAGGCGCAGACAGCAGATAGACATTGATTCAGACGGCGGCTTTGGAGATTTCAAATGGGGAATTTTTGCTTTGTAAAATGTGGGAAATCGGACTAGTAGATCATTAAAGTAGAAATCAAAGAAGCGCTCACAGCTTCTGTTTCAGAACAATATCCTGAGTTAGAGCTCCTATATAAACTTGGCTTGGATGCACTGTTCTCAAAAAAATCATTGTGTAGAACCTTCAGTTTGCAGCAAGAGTTTTTCAGTGTGATGCCCATAGAACAGGGATGCCCAGTCCTGGAGATCTGCCAGCAACCTTAATGAAGACCTTAATTTGTTAGATCTGAACTATCCAGGAGTGAATATATATATATATATATACCACCATTTGTAATATAGCTTGTAATATAGGCTAATGCTATGTTTATAATATAGCCTGGACTAGCAAGTGCTGTGTTTGTAATATAGGCTAGGGTAGCTAATGCTATGTTGGTAATAAAGGCTAGGCTAGTGCTATGTTGGTAAAATAGGCAAGGCTAGTGCTATGTTGGTAATATAGAGGGCTTATATATAGAATATAATATGGGGGCAGCCATGGCCTAGTGGTAAGGATCTGGTCTTGTTGCTGGTTCGATCCCCAGACAGGACATGACTGAAGTGCCCTTGAGCAAGGCACCTAATTCACTGCACAAATGGGTTAAATGCGGAGCTCAAATTCAGTTGTGTGAAAAATCACATTGGCTAAATTGTGCTATGTGGTAATATAGGCCAAGCTAGTGCTATGTTGGTAATATAGGCTAGGCTAGTGCTATGTTGGTAATATAGGCCAGGCTAGTGCTATGTTGGTAATATAGGCCAGGCTAGTGATATGTTGATAATATAGGCTAGGCTAGCTAGTGCTATGTTGGTAATATAGGCCAGGCTAGTGCTATGTTGGTAATATAGGCCAGGCTAGTGCTATGTTGATAATATAGGCTAGGCTAATGATATATTGGTAATATAGGCCAGGCTAGTGATATGTTGATAATATAGGCTAGGCTAATGATATATTGGTAATATAGGCCAGGCTAGTGATATGTTGATAATATAGGCTAGGCTAGTGATATGTTGGTAATATAGGCCAGGCTAGCTAGTGATATGTTGGTAACATAGGCTACTTAGTGATAGGTTTGTAATTTAGAAATATTACCTAAATGCAGCAGATTGGACTCAAATTGTTCAGTGTCTACATATTTCTTGCCAACACTGCCACCAAATGGACAATTACACTTGCTTTTTGTTGTAACTTGTTGTATGTGGCTTCATTTTTACCCAACAGTTAAGCCTATTTTCTCTTTCTTTTCTCTTTTCAGCCATCATCCGAGTAGCCCTTGCTGAGATGGATCGAGAGATGAGGGAAGAATATGTGGTCGTCATTCAAGCAAGAGACATGGGGGGTCACATGGGGGGGATGTCCGGGAACACCACAGTCACTGTCACCTTAACGGACATCAACGATAACCCTCCAAAGTTCTCAAAAGGTGAAAAGAGCCACTGTGTGACATGTTTAATACTGAAGTCAGTCACTTAGTCATTAGTAGGAAGGATTTAAGTCTATAAATAAAGATTTGGTAAGTTTTAGATCTGTCCAGACCAGGAATATGTCCTTAAATGGCCTTAAAAGTTCTAGAACATCAACTCTAATACATAAATTAGCATCTAGAGTGCCTCATATTTCAACACTGGTACATATTTGTAGTGAACTATTTATCATTTAAATAACTTTTCTCTGAAAATAAAAAAAAAAATCTGTGATTCCAAACTTTTGAAGCATGTGTAGCCTTCGTTTCAAGACTGTATTCCTTAGTCTGAATGAAATGTCTTACTTCTGTTTCAGGCTCTTATGAGTTCACCATCCCGGAGGACCTGGGTATTGGCAAACCTGGAGGAAGAGTGAAAGCGAATGACAGAGACATCGGAGAAAATGCCAAATCAACTTACAGAATCATAAGAGGGGATGAGAGGGATGTGTTTGAGATCATTACTGACGCTCAGACTCAGGAGGGAGTTCTGACACTGAAGAAGGTGAGACAGCCACATAGTAACGAATGTTCGGCCCAAATGTGGCCTATATCTGTGGATTATAACATCTGGTCCACACAACGAAAGCCATAACCCAAGTCTAGATTGGCTTGTGATATTTGCCTGGAAACACCACAGCAACGCCATAGCAACACCACTGTAACCATCTAGCAACTGCCTATCAACACCACAGCAACCATCTAGCAACACCATAGCAACTACCTAAGAAACTTTTTATTAAAACTACCTAACATAAACTATTTCACTTTATTGACCAATTAGAATAAAGAATGTTACTTTTCTAGTTGTAATGCTGCTGTCGTGACCCTGATTTGACCATGACCTTAAAATTCACACAAAATGAGTTTTCCTCACAAACAAATCCAGAGTCCAGGTGTACTTACATTCCTACATTTCTGCAACATTATACCCCTGACTTGCTTTTGTTCTGGTTCTGGTTCTCAACCCCGGCGTCGGTGCGTGGATTTGCATATGGAAGAGCCATTGTATGCAAATGGGGAAGCCTTCACCGAGGCTTAGAGTACAATGAAGCACTGTTATCTCCCAAGGACATCTACAGCACAAGTGTAGAACCACAGCTCTGTCTCGGTGCATACTGTGTTAGCAAATAACATGACTAAAACATGCAATGTGTTATTAGACACAGTCTGTGCTCTTTGATATTCATGCCATATTTATATATATGTGTATAAGGAGATGGTCTTTTTGAGCATATCGGATGAAATCTTTGTCTGCAGTTTGATATTCTGAAGATATCCCAGCAGGAGCAGTAAAAGACAAACAACGAGCCTTTTAGGATAATCAGTGATAAAGCATTGGATGGATTTATCTGAGGAAACAGTATTACATACATTAGAACGTGTGAAGATTGTGATTTTGATTGTAAATTTTAGGTCAATGTTAATGATATTTTGCATAGTTTCATGTTAGGAAGAACTAAGATCAGCTCCTCTGTGCAATGAAAAGAAAGAAGAAAAAAAACTAGAAACTGAACATAGTAAATGTTTTTTTTCTCAGCAGTGATCAGAGAAAGAAATACAGAAAAAGCTTTTATTCCAGTGTTTAATACTGTTTATTGAGGTTTTGGACTATTATCTCATAATCATAATATATGAGACTAATATATCCTGTGTTTAGTAATATTTATCGGGGTGGTTTACGGACTAATATCTCCTGATGTTTAATAATATTTATTGAGGTTGTTTATTAACTAATATCTCCTAGTGTTTAGTAATATTTATTGAGGTTGTTTATTAACTAATATCTCCTAGTGTTTAGTAATATTTATCAGGGTGGTTTATGGACTAATATCTCCTAATGTTTACTAATATTTATCATGGTGGTTTATGGACTAATATCTCCTAGTGTTTAGTAATATTTATTTAGGTGGTTTATGGACTAATATCTCCTAATGTTTAGTAATATTTATTGAGGTGGTTTATTGACTAATATCTCCTAATGTTTAGTAATATTTATTGAGGTATTTTATGGACTAATATCTCCTAATGTTTAGTAATATTTATTGAGGTTGTTGATGGAATAATATCTTATATTCATCCATTCATTCATTCATTATCACACCCGCTTATTCCTAATCAGGGTTGCGGTTAGTCCCCTACCCCATCACTGGGCGCAGGGCAGGGCAGTACACTATTCAACTAAGCCCAGGACAGGGCGCCAGTCCATCGCTGGGTGTAATATCTTATAATGTTTAGTAATATTTATTGAGGTGGTTTCTGGACTGATATCTCCTAATATATAGTCATATTTATTGAGGTGGTTTATTGACTAATATCTCCTGATGTTTAATAATATTTATTTAGGATGTTTATTAACTAATATCTCCTAGTGTTTAGTAATATTTATTGAGGTGGTTTATGGACTAATATCTCGTAATGTTTAGTAATATTTATCAGGGTGGTTTATGGACTAATATCTCGTAATGTTTAGTAATATTTATTGAGGTATTTTATGGACTAATATCTCCTAATGTTTAATAATATTTATTGAGGTTGTTTATTAACTAATATCTCCTAGTGTTTAGTAATATTTATTGAGGTTGTTTATTAACTAATATCTCCTAGTGTTTAGTAATATTTATTGAGGTGGTTTATGGACTAATATCTCCTAATGTTTAGTAATATTTATCAGGGTGGTTTATGGACTAATTCTCCTAATGTTTAGTAATATTTATTGAGGTATTTTATGGACTAATATCTCCTAATGTTTAGTAATATTTATTAGGGTGGTTTATGGACTAATATCTCCTAATGTTTAGTAATATTTATTGAGGTTGATTATTAACTAATATCTCCTAATGTTTAGTAATATTTATTGAGGTTGATTATTAACTAATATCTCCTAATGTTTAGTAATATTTTTGAGGTGGTTTATGGACTAATATCTCCTAATGTTTACAAATATTTATTGAGGTGGTTTATGGACTAATATCTCCTAATGTTTACAAATATTTATCAGGGTGGTTTATGGACTCATATCTCCTAGTGTTTAGTTATATTTATTGAGGTAGTTTATGGACTAATATCTCCTAATGTTTAGTAATATTTTTGAGGTGGTTTATGGACTAATATCTCCTAATGTTTAGTAATATTTATTGAGGTTGTTGATGGACTAATATCTCCTAGTGTTGCAGTTGTTTATGACCTAATCTTTTAGTGTTTAATAGTCTTTATTAAAATTATTTATGGATTATTATCTCCTAGTGTTTAGTAGTGATTATTGAGAAAAGAAAGACAAATAGAGACACTGAACATAAGAACTGTGTTTTTCAGAACACGTGAAGTCAGAGAAACAGAGAAACATACAGACTCAGAAAGAGAAAAGCTCTTTTTTTGTCAGTAGCTTTGTGTCTACAGCTGAATTTGAAACAGAACCGCTGTTATTCTCCATCGTCTCATCCCACTGCTCTTGGCCTAAAATCTGTTGGCTGCATCGCTAATAGTATGATGGATGGCACCGCATGACAAAAACAGGCAATCAACAGCCTCCTCTCTGTCACCTGTGCACCTCCAGACGGAGCTGGAGTTCAGGAGATCCGGGCGTGCTAGCGGAGAACATAACCTTTATTTTTCCTCCCTATTTAGCATCCACTGCTGTGCGCTAGCATCCGTTTTCCATGGCACCCTTTTGGCAAGGCCTAAACACACCAGCTACCGCACTTAAACAAGACTCTGAAAGGTTAAACGCACGTATTTGACTGCTGCACCCATGAATAATGAATAGTAATCATGTACTAGTTGGCTACAGGCTGTTTTGGAGAATTGCCATCAAGTTCCTTAATGATCCTTCCAATGAATGTTTTTCAAAGAACAAATTTTTTTAAGAAAACCATTATTTAAAGCCTAGAAAATCTACGTACTTTAACTGAGATGTGCCCAGTTTTGGTTTTGGTTCTACCATGCTGCCAAGTTTATCTCTAAACTTAATCTCTTTAGATTGTTAATAGACTAATATCTCCTATTGTAGTGATTAATAGTGTTTATTGAGGTTGTTAATAGACTAATATCTCCTATTCTAGTGATTAATAGTGTTTATTGAGGCTGTTTATGGACTAATATCTCCTAATATAGTGATTAATAGTGTTTATTGAGGCTGTTTATGGACTAATATCTCCTAATATAGTGATTAATAGTGTTTATTGAGGCTGTTTATAGACTAATATCTCCTATTCTAGTGATTAATAGTGTTTATTGAGGCTGTTTATAGACTAATATCTCCTATTCTAGTGATTAATAGTGTTAATTGAGGATGTTTATGGACTAATATCTCCTATTCTAGTGATTAATAGTGTTTATTGAGGATGTTTATAGACTAATATCTCCTATTCTAGTGATTAGTAGTGTTTATTGAGGATGATTAAGGACTAATATCTCGTATTCTAGTGATTAATAGTGTTTATTGAGGCTGTTTATGGACTAATATCTCTTATTCTAGTAATTTTTAGTGTTTATTATATTTTAAACATCTGAGCATGGTGTATATTCACAAGCGTTCCATTATCCACACTATATAACTAAATTAATTGGGTATCTGTGTCTTCGCTCCAAAGCAGAAGCCTTTATTTTTACAGGACGATAAACGCTGAGCCCAAATTATCAAAGCTTCTTTGTGGCAAGGTTAAACGTATTGATCCAGAGCACAAGTCCACAGCGGTGGTGGAGTTTGGCTTTGTTCTTGAGGGGTGTGTGTACGTGTGCGGCACTTTCATCTTCCCCCATCGCCACCCCCCCTCGGGCTGCCAAAGGGGGTGGCTGAGAGGGCCGAGTTCCTTCCCCCCGTCGATCTTTGATGTCTTTAAATGTGCCCCCCCACACATTCACACAACAAAAAAAACTATCCTGGGTTTGGGGAGGCAGGGGGTGGGGGGTTGGATGCATGGTGTTCAGCAAACAGCGCTCCAGGACATGAGCATCAAACTGAAAAGGCGGAAAAGTGGTGGGAGCAGGATAGCTAATGCAAGCCAGCCTCCGCACACTCCACACACCAACTAGCTAGCAGCCAGACACTTCAGCAGCATCCGCACAGCCAATATGAAAAGCGAATTGCAGCCACGGAGGTCAAGTGACAGCCGTATTTAGCCCCCACAGAACAATAAGTAATGAAACGGTGCTGCAGAACAGACATGGAGAGCGGCTGACTCGGTGTACAGGATCAAATGGCATGTGCTATTATTGCAAGAGAGGGTGACTGT
>BRDA01011623.1:16009-28075 GCA_036984385.1 Crenuchus spilurus | reverse complement strand
TAATGAAACGGTGCTGCAGAACAGACATGGAGAGCGGCTGACTCGGTGTACAGGATCAAATGGCATGTGCTATTATTGCAAGAGAGGGTGACTGTGGTACGTTTCTAAAAAGAATTACTCCAGAAAGCACAGTGCTTGTCAAAAACATGCTAATCTGCACCAGCAGCTCCCCTATATACCAAATACACTCTGTCCAAAAGTTTGTGGACACCCCTTCTAATGAATGCATTGAGCAGGCACTGATGCAAAGTGTAGTCCCTGTAGAGAAGGACTGCCAATAGAATAGGACCAGATATGAACCTGTTGGCACCATGTCTAATGCCAGGCATGGAGGGCATGACATTGAGCTGTGGATCTGCTCCATCCAGTATTTTTGAGGTGAGCTGGTGATGAGGTGAACAACGGATTGAGGAAGAAACAATGAAGGAGTAGGCGTCCAAATACTTTTGTCTATATAGATTCAACTTTTTTGGCAATGTGACTGCACACAACGGAATTTAACCCCCGCATTTAACACACCATCTAGTGAAACACACACACTAGGCTTTGAGAACAGGCGCCCAAAGCAGTGGGCAGACCTGTCCACGCCGCCCGGGGAGCAGTTGGGTTTAGGTGCTTTGCTCAAGGGCTCCAGTCATGACTTGTGACTGGATTCCTAACCACCAGGCCACGGCTGCCCCTGTGTATCCTCATCACTGTTAGAGGCAGTGGCGGGCAAGATTAAGAAGTAATACACATTTATATTCAATCAACTACACATCACAGAAAGCCACATGTTTACATCATCACCATACAGATGATATCTCTAAAACTGACACTGCTGCTGCTGTTTTAGCCATGCTAATGCACTTAAGTACATTTATAGTTACTGGACATCTCGGCACAATTTGAGACCAGTCAGCAGTGATTTAACAATGTGGTTACAATGCCAATATCTTAAGTTATGATTAGCTTTGTAGCTCCGGTGCCAACTTCATACACAAAACGGGGTCTCGCTAAATGTGTCCCCGGAAATGTTCCCGTTTTTACCTGTGCAACACACCAGAAAGTCCTAAGAAAGACCTGTAGTAGGGAGACTGCTCTCTGCTGCCACTTCTACTACATGCTCACCTAGTTTTAGAGAACACTGCTGTGTAAAACTCAGAAAGTAAATCCACGACACTACATCTTTTCACCCTTTTAACTCAGGGTTTATAGCAGGGGTGGGGTTACGGGGCTTAAATCAGACTAACAGGTGATGGGTAGAATGGTTAGTATAGGTATACAGTCTACTTGAACATAGGCTAATATACATTACATATGCATCATTTTTTATTGCTTCACTTTATATTTGACTTATAGCAGCTGTCTGTCTCTCCAGAACTGGAGCTGGACCAGAGCTGCATTTAGGGTCTGACAACTGTGCTGAACCAATTTGACTATTTTCTTTACTGAGGTATTTTATGTTTATTTGCATTTATTTATTTATTTTATTATTATTATTATTATTATTATTATTATTATTATTATTATTATTATTATTATTATTATTATATTTTTTTATGTATTTTAAAATAATTTGCTATATTTTTGCTCACTCTCAGGCTCATTTCTGATAGTTTACAGAGTTACTTTGTATCCAGTGTTAGTACCATTTAGCACCACACAGTTACCATCAAGACACAACCTCCTTTTTTCTCAGATTAAAATCTGGGACAATTTAATTATATGAAAAGTTCAGATCTCATTATTAGCCAAGTATGTTTGGACATACAAGGAAATTCTCATTCAAATAAACACTGAAGTCATCCAGACTCTGAGTGAACACATAAGTAATCATGTAGTAAACTTAAAAGTGTTAAACAAACCAAATCATGTTTTAGATTTTACTTCAAAGTAGACTCATAACTGATGTCTCAAACACATTAAGAGGCAAGAAATGCAAGTCATGAGCTCTTGACGAGACACAGCTGTTAACTGAAAGCCATTCCAGGTGACTACCTCATAAAGTTGACTGAGAAAATGCCAAAAAAGCTGAGCAAGAGGTGCCTCCTGTGAAGAATGTCAAATATAAACATATTCTGGTTTGTTTACTTGTTTGTTTACTAAATAATTACAGATGTGTTTACTCATAGTCTGGATGACTTTAGTATTAATCTACAGTGCAGAACATTTTTAATAATGAAAAAAGTGTCCAGAAGGTGTCCAAACTTTTGACTGGTACTGTATATATAATGTGTAAATTTCATGATGACTGGACCATTAAAAATGGCTCTAAATAGTAAGATGTCATTGACTTCCATGCAACGTTTTTTATCATTTTTGACAAAATCTCCTTTTCATATGTTGGACATTTCAGAACTCTGGTCACAGTTGTTATAAACAGAGTTATTTTTAATGTATTTTTGTTAATTTAACTCTATTTAAACAGCTTATCTCTCTGTTAGTGTGTTAGTGAAGCAGTTCATTTCAGCAGGTATCTCTGTCTCTGTGCATGAAAGCAATAGAGGGAGAAGGAGCTTAATAAAATTAAATGCTTCCTAAGGCATCCAGGACTGTGACAGACGAGGGCTGGAGGGGCACACACACACACACACACACACACACACTGGCCCTGCTGCCTGCCACAGCCACATCAAAGCTCCGGCTTGGTAGAGGGACTCCAGCTGCTCTCCTGTCCCAGCTGGCCTTCGCTCGGCCCGGCTCCAGCATCCACTGACCTCCCCGCTGGGAGCCAGGGCCTATTTTAAAACATAAGCACACACTGTAAATTCTTCATTGTGCTATGGCCACTAATTTCTACTGCCAAGCTCTGTGTGCTGTGTCCTGCTGCAGCCTGGCTCTGTAGTTCACACCATAAATCCTGCTCATGGAGCACAGCGGTGACTCTCGTCATGGACGCACGGCTCTAAAACTCTTTTAAAGGCTCATATCCAGCATTTTCTTCTATTTTCTCTTCCCCTGAAGTGCTCTTACGATCCTTCTGTGGTTTTATATACAAAAACAGTCATAACTCACGTATACAGGCCTGATAGCAAACGAGTGATGGCCCGGTTCTGGCCCAGACTTACTGCTTTCGTTGGCCCAGGTACCGCTGTGCAATGATGGTTATGACTTCATCAAAATCTATCTGCCAGAACACGGCCTCAGTTTAGCCCAGATTAATTCATACAGTTGTGTGGCTGCGGCCTGGCCAGTTTTGGCCCAAAAAACACTCGTCATTACAGATCTGTAACCGCCTTAATTGGGCCATTTTTGTTCCAAAGGTGTCTGCTATCTGGGAAGAAATTTTCCCAAAACATGCTGTTTGTTACTGTGCCTTTAAAATCAATATATGAAAATGACCTCCAGTCTGATAGGCATCATTGAGAAAAGACTGAGAAGAGTGAGTCTGTGGGGCTAAAATGCTGTTGCCTGAAAAAAAAAAGAAAAAAAAAACCCAATATAATTTCATTTGTTTGCTTTTGTGACATCACTTTTTTTTTGTTTATAAAAATGAGGATCTGTAATTGTCTATGATCTCTATATTACAACATATTTATAAAAATCATTATTTTCTAAACATTTGTTTTATTATTGCGTTTACAGGTGCGCCGAAATGGAATATTCAAGTATGATATGGTAACAGATATAAACGGTTTCAATGTAAATAATATACCGGTAATAATTATTTGAGTGGTCAGCAGAGGATGCTGAGGAGTCATTAAGAAGAAGGACTGTGCAACCTAAAAATAGGACACAAAATATACAGTACGGTCATCCGTCAAAAAATTTGAATACTGTGAAAAAGTTCCTTTTGCTTATAATTTAATTCAAAAATCTAAACTTTCATATACATTATTTGTATTACATGTAAAGTGACATATTTCAAGTTTTAATGTTGATCAGTTTGGCTGTGTTTACTCCCAAATCAACACCTACCAGAAGATTTTACAGCACTTCATGCTTCCATCTGCTGACAAGCTTTATGGAGATGCCCAGCAGCTGCCCACAGTGCCAACACTAGTACTGACCATCATATTACTGATTGATAAACCATTTTACCTTTTTGAAATAAATAATGAAGAAAACAATTTTTTTCACAAAATGTGGACAATAACAATAATTTAGTTTGTCTATTTATCATCAAACGATATATCGGCTACTAATATATCGGTCATCCCTAATGAACTGACCTGCTAATGGGTAAAAGCAGTCATCTGCTGTGTTAAGTCACTATTTATTATTAATAAACAGGCAGCTGAGTAACTTATTGTTTACTTAAATCACATTTTTACAGCACACTATAAATTCTTCATTGCTAATTTCTATTGGCAAGCCCTGTTGTGTCCCAGCGAGGCCGGGCCGGAGTTCGTTTGTGCTATAAATCTACAGTGGTGGCTCCAGGCCATTATTTCTAGCATTACAGCCAGAGCCAGGAGGGGCTCCTGAATATGAGCGCGTCTGTCAGAGGATAAAACTCTGACATTTTTACATGTTGCGAATACTGAGAGGGAGAAATCATAAAACACGAGTTGTGTAACTCAAACTCCCGCTGAAGCAAAGCCCGTCAGAGCGGCGGCGTGGATTTGTTTCAGCGCCGCCGTGCCCTTTCCTCGCGCCGAGGAATATCAAATATTTATCTGGTAGTACAAATCATTTCCAAATTGCTTTTACCTGATACTTCAATAACATTCCTCCTCTGGATCACTGCCCCGGAGAATACATTAACCGCGTTAGCGTCATGGTATTGTAGGCCGGGATAATTTTGTTTTGCGGAAAACACAAACATACAAATTATATTTTTCATGATTGCTTAACAATTTGCAATGCAATCGTGGTGATTCCATTAGATTAACCTTATTTGCAGGCTCATCTAAATCCCAAACAGATGCTGTCTCACCGCACAAATTAATAACACTTCCAGCGCTTCAGGTGAGAGCCGCCGTTATTGCCACTAAATACGGTTCCTCGTGTTATTGTGTTCTGCAGCGGCCTCATCCTCATCTCCTGTTGTCTTATTGTTAAGCCGTATCGTAGACGCCGCATCCATCACTCCTGGGCACGTCCGTCCAGGCCGCTGTGGTCATTAGTAAACCATGTTTATCTCTCTCACTTCTCACAGGCTTTGGACTACGAGAGCAAAAAGTATTACAACCTGACGGTGGTGGCCACCAATGTTCAGTCCTCAACAACAGGAAGCCCCTTCATGGACCAGGCGACCATCAAAATCGTCGTGGAGGACGCCGATGAGCCGCCCATGTTTACGATGTCTACGTACGTGTTCGACATCCACGAAAACGCTCCAAAGGATACGGTCATCGGAACGGTGACGGCCCGAGACCAAGACTCCACTCGAAGCCAGATCAGGTAAAGGAACCTCACTGTGGTCTTCTCATTGCTTCTGTACTACAGGAAGACTCACTGAGTTGTAATCGTTCCGTCCGTTCAGACCAAATTTTGGTTTGGTTTTTATCAACGCAACACAACTGCCTCTCAAGTTGGCATCTCCTTTAAAAAACAAGCCTAAATGCTTATGACAAGGTGAAATATCGTAAACAAATTCCACAAATACAGCTCAGAGAAGCTCCATTAAGGGTAAAACTCAACATAGTCCATTATGACCATTAGCTACATTCTCATCATCAGCCACATTCAGTCTCTACCAGCGGACATCAACACTGAGACTTCTCATCAAACCACACTCACTCAATCAATCACTCTATCTATCTATCTATCTATCTATCTATCTATCTATCTATCTATCTATCTATCTATCTATCTATCTATATATATATCAATCTATCTATCTATCTATGTATCACTCAATCAATCAATCACTCTATCTATCTATCTATCTATCTATCTATCACTCTATCTATCTATCTATCACTCTATCTATCTATCTATCACTCTATCTATCTATCTATCTATCTATATATATATATATATATATATATATATATATATATATATATCCATCCATCCATCCATCCATCCACTTGTTCATTCATGCATCCTTGCACCCCATTCATCCCCTTACCCACCACCCACCCTATTAATCATTTCATTCTTCTGTCCACTCTCTTATCCATCCATCCATCCATCCATCCATTCATCCATTCATGCACCCACCCACCTATCTGTCCACCAATCTACCCATCTCGCTCATCCATCCATTCCGTTATGTTGTATTAATGAAAATGCACATTTTTTGCCCAAAAATGCCAGCCAGACAAACATTTGACACCCAGTTTGATAAAAAGGTAATTTAACTGGTTTTATTTGACCTGAAATGAAATCAGACTTTTGGTTTAGATCAGGAGTCCCAGAGGGCCAGAATTTAAGAGTTTGGTAAATTTCCTGCTCAAACAAACCTGATTTAAAGTCCTGAGTTAATTAGCAGATGTAATAGCGCTGCAGGCCGGCGAGCTTCAGCAGGAAATTGACCAAACTCTGCTGGGTTCTCTCTGGAGTTTGAGAGCCCTGGTTTAGATGAACGGAAGCTCTATTTTAGGTCAATTCTGATCTCAGATCTTGTAATCAAATTCGGGTCTGACTGATGAATAGAGATAGATGTTATTAATGGACTTTTTTATTATTGTTGCAGGAATAGAGGGATGAGAATGTGGGCTCTTATGTTCTCCAGATGCATTTCACCCTGAAAAATATAACAAGGGCACCTTGACTATAGGTTATACAGGCAATTTCTCTCTGTCCAGCCTAGCATTTCATTAATTCTCTGGTGACTTGCCGTGTTTCAGGGACAACACTCAACAGGTTGTGTAATTACACGGGGAACTGGGAGTGGGAGAGAAATCATAGATTGGTTTCTTTTTCTTTCTTTTTTTTTATTCCTGGGCTCCAGAGTTCATCAGGAGAGTGCATCCTCATGATTTGTGCTATTTTTTATTTATCTATTCACAGGAATGTCCTCATATCCACATGACCCTTTTATTATTACACATGTAATTACACAGAAATTACATTTAGATTACTTTGCACATGCACGTTTGATTTGTACATCATCATTTTTATATTAAATACATAACTTATCACATTTAAATGTAATAATAGTAATACTAATTAAATGTCTATTTTACTTACCATTACTACACTACATCCACCCATTTGTCCATGCATCCATCCATTCATCCACCCTCTCATTCCTGGACTCACATGCTCTCATCCACTCATCAATTCATCTATCCGTCCATCTTTTCATTCCTCCACCCACCCACCAACCCATCCATTCATCCAGCCCATCCATTCACCCATTCATCCATCTATCTATCCATCCATCGATCCATCTACTTCCCATTTATCAATTCATCCACCCGCCCACCTGTTCATTAATGAACCCATCCATTCGTCAATCCATCAATTCATTCATCCATCCATCTATCCACCCATCCATTCATCCATCCACCCATTCCTCCACCCACCAACCAACACTTCCTCCTTCCCATTCATCAGGTCATCCACCCGCCCACCTGTTCAATAATGCACCCATCCATTCACCCATTCTTCCATCCATCCATCCTTCTATTCATCCATCTGACGACCCACCAAACTGCCCATCCATCCATCTATCTACTCCATGAAAAGGTTAGAAGGAGAACACTCCATCAGTGTTCTTTGGCTCCCTTGGCTCATATGATTCGGCAGAACTAGAATCCTCCAATTTGATTGACTCCTCAGTTAAGTGAAGATGAACTTTTTGCAAATTAGGAGTGACGTGATGTGGTGACATGCTTCTGCAGCTTTTTGGTTTGTAGATGCTTGTAGCTACCCCAGTGATGGAGTTGTGTTTTTGAATGATGTATCTGTAAAGACACATCAGAAAAGAATGGTGGAGGTAAATGAATGACGTTCAGCTGCTTGGTTGCATCACTTGTCTGCTGGTTAAAGTGAAGCCTGGAGACCTGCAGGCTCTGGACTGTTTGTCTTGCTTTCTTAAGCTCATGGTTAGCGCTGTGTGTAAAAATCAGAGATGCACTTCATTTCTGCTGGAGTGAGTCTCTCAGACTGACTTAAACAGCCATCATAAACGGCCCGGCATCGATCTGCTGGAGTAGCAGATTGAAAGTCCAGGCATGTTGCCTCCAGCGTGATGATATATTTTAGCTGTTTTTTGTTTGCTTGTTTGTGCTCTGTGCCTGGAAAGCAATGCTGTAGTTTCTGACACTCTGACATATTGTTATCTATGAAGATGGACAAAAGTACAGGCAGGTTCAGGCTGCAGCTGTAGGTCCACACAAACCACATGAACAAGTCTATTATAGATTATTCAACAACTCAGTACAGTTTTTACCTAACTGATGGTAACCAGGGCTGTTTACTGACAAGAACCTGTTCATACGCATACAATTACATAGTCTTAATCACAGTACTGAATGGTTAAGGTTATTTAATGGCATTCACTTAAATACAGAGTCTGGAAAAATATATGTTGTACTACTTCTAGATGGATCAGTTTTTAATTACAAGGCAGAAAAACATATTTTGGAGCCAGTGACCTGTGGTGTGCCCCAAGGTTTAATTGCAGGGCCTCTTCTGTTCAATATGTAGATGCACAAACTATTTGGATAAGTTACTGTTTCCTTCTGCAGATCACCCACAGATGTTCACATTATTTACAAACTATCTGTTGACACTTACTGTAACAGTTGAAAGGTTATGGTTAGAATTGAAGTTACGATCAGATTTTAGATTAGGTTTAGCTTTAAAAATATAAATCTTGTTTGTAATCCTACTTTGTCATTCATGTTCCTTTATTTTCTACATTTAAAGCATTTCTAAAGCATTGTTATTATTAGTATTAGTATTATTAAATATCATAAGAAGAAAATACCTATGTATTTGTAAGATTTATTTTATTTATTTACATTTTTTATTTATTTATTTATTTTCATTTAAAACATAGTAACATTTTCTCTTTCCTATCTGCTCTAATCTACATTATCAGATCTCATCTTAATACCTAATGTTCTATTAGGAAGTCTAAGACATCTCCATCAGAAGCTCTTCACTGCCTGATTTTACACCGCGTTGTTGAAATGACCCAATTATACACTCATTAGGCTATTTATTCCTTTTCTATTGTGTTACTATAAGAGCTTTTTGGCAGCTGAGGTACATTTTCAAAGTGGCTCAAAAACCATGACCTTTAAAATGTACCTGCGACTGCATTTTCAAAACAGCCCAAATTGGCGGAAAATCCACAAACCAGGAAATTCTGACCTTTACACTACTTATTTCCAGTGGAGGGGAATAGTGTAATGGCTAAAAATTAGACACTGCCATCTAGTGGTTAGGAGTTTAAACACAAGACATAATGAACCTCATGTAAACTGTTGATTAAAGAGGACATTCAATGTGAAATCAGCCCTTTTTCAGTGTTTTTACAGCTATATGTGGGTATTTTGAGTGCCTACCAACCCAGACACTATGATCAATTGGGCTGTCCAGATCTATAAACATGGTTCAAGATTGGCGCTGTGAGATAAGATAGGTGCTGACTATAATGAGGGCATGATGACATGATAAGGGTGGGGACATGGAGACATGACACAAACATAGCCAAGACCACATGGCAACAAGACACGTGGATAGAGACAGCACATGGCAGACATAAACAGAGATCAGGTGACAGAAGTGGGGCCAGGGACACAGCAAGGTCAGGAGGGTCACAATTGCTCAATAATAGAATTTAGCCACACCCACCATCTGTGTAACTCCACCTATCAATTGTGTGTTTGTGACATTTGATCACAAAATATAATATTGTAATACTCAAGTTAATTGATGTTTATACCCCTAATGGTAGCTAATGGGCTCATTAGCTACAGTAGCTTCATAGCTGCAGTATAAAATGTTAGCTTAACTAGCATGTCTCTTTTCCATCGTGTCTATGTGTGTTTTTTTTATTTCATGTGTTATTTCTATCCTGAAGCCATCAACTAAATTATGTTCGACAATAAATAAATGAACCCAATAAAGCCCATTTGAGCACCGAGAAATACATTATCTTACCCAATATTTCACAAAAGTGACCGCGTCCTTAAGTGAATTTTGAGACGTAAAGTGGCAAAGTCACATCCCCCCCGCCGACTGCCAGGACGGATAATGTCATTTAAAGGTAAAAGGCACTTTGCAAATGGAAAAGCAGAAGAAAAGGCACCGCCACGCCAACACGCCCTGCTTCCTTCAGTTTGGTTCGAGTATAGATTGCCTTGTATTCCCCGAATCAAATCAATCTTTCTCTCTCATTCTCGCTCACCCTCTCCACCTTTCCTCCTCCACCCCCCACTCCACAACAAGCCCAAAGCTATACTTAATGCGCTGGAGTGTAAGACATTGCAGGTAGATTCAGGGTGGAATAAAAGCTGCATCTTCTCTGCGACCATCTTGCCTGTTGCACAGCATCTTCAAATGCACTCTAGAACCATTTCTGCAGATCAAGGGTTCTGTTCTGTATCAGTTCTTTTAAGGTTCTGCAATAAGAAACACATGGTGCACTACATTATAAACAGATCTGTATTTAAAAACAGTGAGGCAGGACATACATGCAGGCAGGTGGACCAGACAAAGAACATAGGGGCGGGGTTACATATGCACAGGGTAATTAGGGCAAGGACAGGTTCAAACTGCACATGGCAACACATGAGACACAGGTGAATACAATGATGAGAGGTGTGACCTGCATGCGGGGCAAACACAAAGGCACCTGAGACTAGGAAAGACCAAAACCTGAAATATAATTTTGAGAATGTTATGAACATGTTAATGCATCTCCAATAATTAAAATACAGTGAAAAGTTCATTTTTGTTTATTATTTAATACAAAAAAATAAACATTTCAAGCCTTTTTTTTTACTGTTTGAATAGTAATTTACTTCAAATTAAATATTCTGATAATTTGAGATTATGGCACTGTTTTATAAGATAATGTAATGCTTATATGCATACTTACAGTAAACACTTAATTAAATATTTTCAGTAAATTAATTTAGTAAAATGTCATAATATTGCCAGATAATATTTATTTGTCTTAAGATTTTATTTTGCACAAGGCAAAAGTATTTATCAATATATTGTTCACATTTTGCTTAACACAAGTCAAATATACTCACATTTAAATTAAATAGTTCTGTAAATTTATAACATTATCAAAATAATAAATATTAGAAATTTTGAGTAACATACAAAAATTAAGATTTATTTATTTATTTATTTTTATAGTCTTGTTATATTAAGTAGCTTAAATAGGGTTACATTTCAATCTATTCTATACATTTAACTCTTAGTCTACATGTTTTATTTCCATATGAGTACAAATGCAATTAAACTATTATTTACACAATTACATTTACAAATATATTGTTTTCATTTCTATTTTCTTTTGGTTTTGATGTCAAACATGGCATATGGAAAACAATTCTCCCCATCTTCTGTCTAACTCAAATCACAATAAAATCCTCTTCTATAATATTTATTTATTTATTTATTTATTTTACTTTAATTTGATTCTGTTGTGCTGGTTCTGCTCTTGTCCTCCTTTTATATTTTAGAATTAAAGAATGCAAAAAGAGAGGAATGATACACTGTAAGATGCTCCACTGCAGTTTGTGGAGTTTTTTTTTTTTTTTTTTGACTGAAAACTTTTATTATTAAATTTTACTGAAGCTGGTTCTGTCTCCTGCTGTCTGAACTGTGCTTAATTATATCACATCACAGTAGAAGCAGAAATATTAATTAGCAACCAGAGGGGAGTAGAATCATAAAAATATGGTGAAAGAAAACAGATACATCAGATATGCTGTCATTCACCAAAAATGCAGAATATTTTGAAAATGTTAAAAAGGTAAATTGACGTATTCATTTGTGTTAAAGCTGATCAGTGTGACTGACAGCTCAGCTGATGATAATATGTGATGGTGATGGTGAGTAAATGACTATAAACAGTATAAACACTGTGTCACCGTCGACTTCGAGACTCTCTGTGTGTCACAAATATGACAAATATCAGTAAATGAGTGGTAGTGGTAGTGTATAATAGTAGTCGACTCGACAGTCAGTGTGACTAGTCGAAATTGTGTTTACTTA
>BRDA01011623.1:0-15999 GCA_036984385.1 Crenuchus spilurus | reverse complement strand
GACAGCTCAGCTGATGATAATATGTGATGGTGATGGTGAGTAAATGACTATAAACAGTATAAACACTGTGTATCTCTCAGAGCTACAGCTGCCACATTCCTAATATCAGCACTCCTGAACCAGAGACATCATCACAAGTGTCTTACCTGGACTAAGCAGAACCAGAACTGGACCTGAGTCATCATTTCATTAGTAAATCAGCTCCTAGAGTCTGAGACACACAGTCCAAGCTGTCTGAAGTCCAGTGTGCAGGTTCTGCAGTCTGTGATGGTTTGAGCTGCTGCTGTTGGTCCAACGTCAACACCTACCAGCAGATTTTACAGCACTTCATGCTTCCATCTGCTCACAAGCTTTATGGAGATGCCCAGCAGCTGCCCACAGTGCCAACACTGCTACTGCCCATCATATGACTGTGCCAGCTCATGATCTATAAGTCGTAGTGAACAAAGCTTGAAATATGTCACTTTATGTGTAATGAATATAAAAATATGACTGTTTACCTTTTTCACAATATTCTATAGTGTTAATATATTGATGTCAGATATTAACATGGTTATTTACAACCAGTGAAACTGTCTGATCAGAACATAGCACTGCAAAATCAAACCAAATCCAGTCAATGCTGGCATTTGTGTTTTGTTTAAACATCCGACCACTAGATGGCAGTGTTGTAACATATCTTCAGCCATTAGACTCTTCCTGTTGAATGTAAATAGTTAGTGTAAGGATGCACCGCTGGCAATTTTCCTAAAATTAGATTTGTTTAATACTTACATTATCGCAATATATCGTAACTCCTGTATCATAATATTGTATCGACAAATCCTTATAGTACACTAGTACTGAGTGCAATGGCGGAGGGATACCTGCAGGGTGCTGTAAGGCAAAATAGTCCACAAGAAAACATTAAATTACATATAAAAACTGTTGTAAGCTCTGGAACTGGACTTTTAAACCGGAATGGATTTGACTTTTTTCAGTGTTTTTGAGCAGTTTGAGAACCTGATCACTTTTTTTAATAGTGCAGGAACAAATCTTTGGTTATCACATGGTTGATGAACACTGGAGCTCTCAGCCGGCTCAGTATCAGTGTTTATCCTCTACAAACCTGATCAGCAGAGCTTGTTTAACCTCTCCTGACAGAAGTCCCTCCAGGCCTGGTCTCTGTCTTGTCACCTGACACTGAGCATATGCAACACAAGGTGACTGGTCTTGTTAGAGGTTGTTCTAAATTGATGTACAGCACAAACGCCGAGCGCACTAGGCAGCGACATTTCAGTTTGTCATGTCCCGTCCATAACATTTGCATCTGCACAGTTGCTGAGAACTGATTGGACTGCAGCGTGGTGCCGGAATAAAGCATCTGTGACCCTCTCCGTGGAATTACTGACCTAATAACAAAGAGGCAAATGGTGCACACTGTGCACAGCATTCTGGGATGTTTCTGCATCTGATAAACTGCAGAAAAGTTTAAATAAAATAACGTTAATAGTGTATAATTAAACGTTTCAGATTGTGTGTTTATCTTTCAGCACAGTAATGACTGGGTACTTCAACAAAGCAGGATTTCTAAGCCAGATGGCTTAAACCCAACATTGAGGATCGACCATCAGGAATGTCCTGCTGTTTGTTTCTCACTGGACAGGTTCGACTTACCTGGCTAAGCTGAGAAATCATACTCTTCAGATTTAATTAAAATCTAAAAAGACTAATATTAATTAAATATATTAAAATAAAAAATAAAAAAATAAATACAAAACAATTAAAATAGTAAAATTAAATATAGTTATAAGTAAAATAAGATAAAACACTAAAGTAAAACAGGAAGCATAAATATAGTAAAATTAAAAAGTAAAATAAAATAAAAAGAGGTGTCAAGTAACAAAGTACAAATACTTTGTTACTATATTTGTAGAAATTTTGGTTATTTATACTTTACTGGAGTAATTATTTTTGGATGATTGTTTACTTCTACTTACTTACATTTTAATGTAATTATTGATACTTTCTACTCCTGACATTTTAAAAACAGCCTCAGTATTTCTATGTATTTCATTTCAGTTTGTCATCTTTCAAAAAACATCCTCTCCAGATAAACTGTTCCATCCAGAAAGAGTGAATGTGATTGTGGATGATAAGTATAAACATATACCATTCTGATACCCTATTGGTACCTGCACATCACGTGTGTCTTCACTCTCCAGTAAGCTCAGTAATGTAACGCAGCGCTTTAAGGCAGCACTTGAAGTTTCTAACTCGTGCTTGAGGTCCTCAAACACGTTTATTCTGTCTTGTTTTTCACACGTCCATTTGTATTGTTTTTACTAGGATAGCCAACAAAGGAATAAATAAAAAATGTTGCTTAGCATAACAGGCTACGATAAGAAAACTGCTACCTTAAATTACTGCCCTGGTCTCCTCAGGGGAAAGTAATGGAGTACAGAGTAAGTTTGCAATCAGGGAAAGCAATCGATTGCCAGAAAAATAAAGGATCTACTCTAAATACTAAAACAATGCTCCTAAATAACACAGAAGAACATAAAACACAAAATAGCAATATAATTGCTGTTAAATATACATTTTAGTGCAAAATGGCTCTTACATGACTAAAATATAATTAATGCAGCTGAAACAGGCAGCCAGTACATCCCAAAAAAATTCAACATTAATGTAATGTTGTAAACAAAACAGTGTTTTTAATATAACATTATAGTCATTACGGCTTTTAGAAAAAAATTATGTTGGGGGGGTGCATTAGTGCATTATATGCCCCTGTGGCACAGGCTAAGTTTTGGCATTTGTTTTCCTTACATTACTTTTACTTTTATACTTTAAGTAGTTTTGAAACCAGAACTTTTGTACTTTTACTTGAGTAAAAAGCTTAAGTTGAAACTTCAACTTCTATAAAAGTCTTTAAAACCCTGGTATCTATACTTCTACCTGAGTCATGAATGTGAAGACTTTTTGACACCTTTGAAAATAAAACACAATAAAATAAAATATAATTTTAAGCAAAATAAAATAAAATGTAATAATATAAAATGTGAGTATATTCAAAACTTTATGTTTCTATTTCTGCTTCAACAACAACAACAACAACAACAATAATAATAATAATAATAATAATAACAATAATGATAATAATAATAAAAGTATTAATAATAATAACAATAATAATAATAAAAGTAATGATAATAAAAGTAATAATAATAATAATAATAATAATAATAATAATAATAATGATAATAATAATGATGATGATAATAATAATAATAATAATAATAATAATAATAATAATAATAATAATAATAGCAGCTCTGTTTTTTGTCTCAGCTGTGAGAGCTTCTTTGTAATCACACAAACTGAAAATCTAAAGCAGCACTAAGATGAGCTGCTGTGCTGGTGATGTTCAGACTAATTAAGCATTTCATTTCATCTTTTAAACACCTATTACTGCTTACTTAGTTGTGAGGCTCAGACAGGAGCGGCTCGGTGATGAGGAATCTTTAATGGCTTTGGGAAATTGTTGCCTAATCACAGAGTCTGTGCTCACGCTTTGAAATCTGACCTTGAGTCTGGCAATTAAGCACAAGTGTGAGGTGTAATTAGTGTGTCTGTGTTCTGTTGTGCTGTTAAAGAGCTAGCCTGGTGTTCAGGCACCTGACGTAGGTTCTGACCCTAAACAAACATTCCTGGCCCGCTCCGGCCCGGCTGCTGCTTCTCTGCTTTACCTTCTTACTTTTGATTTCCTGCTGTAACTTTGTCAGTTTGACTGACATGTAGCAGAACATTTCAGGGTTTGTCTCTCAGAGGTGCGTGAAACTGTCAGAGCCTGACTGAAATACGTTCAGCCTCCTGGAGACTAATCCCAGGTGGGCTGTGCTGTCTAGCTGCCTGTGTGTGTGTGCGTGTGTGTGTGTGCGTGTGTGTGTGTGTGTGTATATCCTCCTGGACCTTCACTCCGACATCTACATGGGCTCCTCGCAGGAGCTGTGATGTCATGGATGAGTGGATTGCACGGATTTGTAATCTAGGACAATGAATTGTTTACTTATTTACCAGCTTACGTCCCAACTTAGCTCTGTACCTTAATATCTCATAGAGAAATACAGTAAAACAAATACACACTAACACACCACCACCACATCACTTTCTGTTTCATAAATACAGTGGTAACCCTACTTACGAGTTTAATCCGTGCAGGAGCCGAGCTCGTTAGCTGGTTTGCTCGTTAGCTGGATGCATTTTCCCCATAAGAATACATGTAAAACTGATTAATCCGTGTCAGCCGGCCAATATACAGTATACTTTAATATGCTAAATAATGTGTTTATATGGGTTTTTAAAACATAAACGAGACGACGACGGTGCTCGTGTAGGCTGGCGGCTAAGGAGGACAGGAGGACGGGCGTATGTGTATGGCATGGTTACACTTATCATATGAAAAGTAAAAGTCAAATGTATCTAACTTTCTTGTTCACTACCTTTTGCTGTCTTTGTGTCACTTTCACTAGCACTTTCACTTTCACTGGACAGCGGTCAAAGGTAATGACTGACCTCTTCTTCTACGCTAGCGTCTAGGGGATGCCACGACCGCCGCGCCCCTAGCGGTTGGCATACTTGAACTAATTTACGCTACTCGTTACTTGGAATTTTATTCGTTACCTGGAACAAAAATATTCCGAGATCTCAACTCTTTACCTGGAATACTCGTTAGTGGGGATGCTCGTAAGTAGGGGTACCACTGTACTTCATTATGTAACATCAAGTGTGCTGCTGATGGACTGAGAAAATCCATAAGGCTATATTATATATAAACTAATTATACTATCTATAATATTATTATAATTATAATTGTATTAATATAGAATATTATAATAATTATAATATAATAGTATTGTAACTTTTAATAGAAGTCAATTTAAAAAAAAAATAAAAAATTATTTTTTAAAATACTCTAAATATCCTAAAAGAAATATATGCAACACAAGTCAGAAGTTTGGACACATTCCCATTCCACATTTAATTTTTTTCTTGTTTTTCCCTTCATTATAAACACTGAAGTCATCCAGACTCTGAGTGAACACATAATGAATCATGTAGTAAACTTAAAAGTGATAAACAAACCAAAACATGTTTTAGATTTTACTTCAAAGTAGACACACAACTGATGTCTCAAACACATTAAGAGGCAGTAAATGCAAGTCATGAACTCTTGACGAGACACAGCTGTTAACTGAAAGCCAGGTGACTACCTCATAAAGCTGACTGAGAAAATGCCAAGAAAGCTGCATCTAAGCAAGAGGTGCCTACTGTGAAGAATGTAATATAAACGATATGTTCATGTATTATCATGTAATGCATTTGAATACTGTAAACGTGCTGCTAGTTTCACCTGCTGAGAGATGTGAGCCCGTTACCTGAAGCGTCTGTGGTATGTTATAGTTTTATCTCTTTAGATGAGGACTGAATCTGAGATTTATTTTCGCTCTCTTTCCTCCGGCAGGTATTCTATCGATCGCCACACGGACCTGGAGAGGCAGTTCAATATTCATGTTGATGATGGAAAGATCGTTTTATCCAAACCGCTGGACAGAGAGACCGATACGTGGCACAACATCACAGTGACGGCCACAGAAATTCGTAAGTAACCTTTAGCCTCAGGTCTCTTAGATATACATGCCAGAATATTATGACCACCTACCTAATATTGGGAATACCCAGCCTTGGCTCAGTAGTGATCCCCGACACTTTTGGTACTGGTATACCACTGGTATACTTTTGATAGGCATTCAATGTACAGAAGTCCATTCTCCGTACAACATCAAACACAGGTAGTGGTTTCTGAGATGCTGCCTCCACCAGGCTTCACAGGTACACTATTATCATCAGCATCAGTCACATCATATCCTTTACACGTGATGATGGTTTTACACTCTGATACAACTGACTGGTGTGCTCACTTATTTATACAGCAAACCCTGTCTTGGGCTGACCACAGGTGGTCATAATATTACTGCATACATGATCAGTGAAAACATGTATGAATGAAATTAATGCAGGTTATTAATTAATATAAATTATTTACAGTATATAACAAGAATGCATCATCTCTACAATGTTGACTTTAGTGTCCAAAAGTGTCCAGGCAGTATATTCCTCACTAGATGCTGAAGAAAGCTCTTTGTGCAGTGATTGTGCAGCCCATGCAACCCCCAAGTGGTTAATAGGGTAGTGCTTGGTCATAGCTGTGGCCTCCCAGGTGGCAAGTAAGGATTTGCTGGGTGATTTTTAATGTCTCCTGAGGTGTTGCCATACAGTTGCTGTGATCTCCCAGGTGGATGCTATAGTCTCTGGAGTGGTTGCTGAGGTGTAAACTCTATAATAATAATAATAATAATAATAATAATAATAATAATAATAATAATACAGTTTTAATATATTACTATTACAATTTAAATAATAATAATAATAATAATAGTAATAATAATAATAATAATATTAACAATAATAATACAATTTTAATATTATTATCACACTTTAAATATTTATTATTATTATTATTATTATTATTATTATTATTATTATTATTATTATTATTATTATTATTATTAATTTATATATATATATATATATATATATATATATATATATTAAAAATAAGAAATTAAAATATATTAATATATTATATTATAATTAATATATTAAAATAAGAAAAGTTAAAAACTTTTTGACAGATACTTTCATATTTTGGCAGTTTTGTACAGAAGCTGAACAGTAAATCTGCCCGTGTTAAATCAACACTATTAGAGTTAAATTAACACTGGGAGTGTTACATTTTGACACCCTCAGTGTTAATTTAACTCTAATAGTGTTGATTTAACACCAACATATTTACTGTGTGATGGGTTGGTTTGCTCAGAAACGTCAACTTATTGTACATTAGATGTTGTTATTCAACCAAGACTTGTTTGAAGGCTCATTTTTGTTACATTAATTTAGTTTAAATCAGCTCACGTTAACTAAGAAACACTACAACTCAGTAGTCACCTAAGTAGCCTAGTCGTTTATACCAATATATCACAAAACTTCTCAAACTGCATCCACATGTTAATGAAGGTGTCACAGTCTTGTAGATGTGGTTTAGGACACCGTGTGACTTACTGTGAAGTCTAAAAATAATAAAACCTCCCGCTGTCTGTCAAGGCTGAAGCAGTGAAATGTTCATTATTTTTAAAGCTCACAGTAAGTCAAACAGTGTGCTTTAAGACCTTAATTAAGATCTCGATGTGCAACATAAGATCTCTCGCCAACTATGCTATTTTGGTGATTATTGTGTTCTGGTGTTTGATATTTTAACTAAACTAGTCTGTGAATTCAGATGTGAATGCAGTTTGAGGATGCTGAGAGGTTTTTTTGGTATATTTACAGTAACGTCTATGCTATTTAGGTGCCTATTGATTTCTAGTGTTTGTTAGCAATGTTAGCTCCAGTTCTAAATTTGGACTCCAGACATGTCTCAGCTGGTTGACTAAATGTGAGGTAAGGGGGAAATTTGGGTGACATCTGGCTGATCCTTAAATTGTTATATTCTCACTGTCCACCTGAATTATAGACAAGTTGTGGATGTGACAGAACGAGTAACATCTATATGAAGACATATCAGACTAACAGTTTTCGCTCGAGCAGAGCTGTTTACAACGACAACAGCTTGAATCGCAGATAAAAACGAAACATCCCTAAAACTGATTTTACTAATTAAAACCCGCGGAGCAGAACTACAAACAGCACTAACCATATGTAAAGCATTATTTGCATTCTGAATGCTGTACAGGACTGTACGTGGGTGATAAAACTCAAATTAACGTCCTGAGGTGTTGCGTGTGATCGTTATTCCAAACTTGTCTTGTCTCTCTTTCACAGCTTAAAGGGAAAAAAACACTGTTCAGAACAATTAACAGCAGATACACGCCGTACAATTAGCAACGCGCTGTATCACTTAGTGGCAAAAGAAGGTTATTGTAAATAAAGGCTGAGCATGCAGACATAATTGTCCCCATTTTAGAGAATGTTTAGCATATATCTGTATAAATAATGCAACACAAATTAGCAACATAATGAGCAGTTAATATAAAACATGCATTCATTAATAAATAAAACCCAACGTTTCAGTCTGGTCACTTTGTTACCAATATATATGAGTATAATTATATAATATAATCTATAACACTATTTAAATCTATAATAATAATAATAATAATAATAATAATAATAATAATAATAATAATAATAATAATAAGGTTTCTGATAAAGCAGAGAGTGGGTGGAGCTATGAGAGACGTTTCTGATAAAGTGAACAGTGGGTGGAGCTATGAGAGAGGTTTCTGATAAAGTGAACAGTGGGTGGAGCTATGAGAGAGGTTTCTGAAAAAGTGAACAGTGGGTGGAGCTATGAGAGGTTTCTGATAAAGTGAACAGTGGGTGGAGCTATGAGTGAGGTTTCTGATACAGTGAACAGTGGGTGGAGCTATGAGAGAGGTTTCTGATAAAGTGAACAGTAGGTGGAGCTATGAGAGAGGTTTCTGATAAAGTGAACAGTGGGTGGAGCTATGAGAGAGGTTTCTGATAAAGTGAACAGTGGGTGGAGCTATGAGAGAGGTTTCTGATAAAGTGAACAGTGGGTGGAGCTATGGGAGTGGTTTCTGATAAAGTGAACAGTGGGTGGAGCTATGAGAGTGGTTTCTGATAAAGTGAACAGTGGGTGGAGCTATGAGTGGGGTTTCTGATAAAGTGAACAGTGGGTGGAGCTATAAGAGAGGTTTCTGATAAAGTGAACAGTGGGTGGAGCTATGAGAGAGGTTTCTGATAAAGTGAACAGTGGGTGGAGCTATGAGTGGGGTTTCTGATAAAGTGAACAGTGGGTGGAGCTATGAGAGAGGTTTCTGATAAAGTGAACAGTGGGTGGAGCGATGAGTGGGGTTTCTAATAAAGTGAACAGTGGGTGGAGCTACAAGTGGTGTTTCTGATAAAGTGATCAGTGGGTGGAGCGATGAGTGGGGTTTCTGATAAAGTGAACAGTGGGTGGAGCTATGAGAGGGGTTTCTGATAAAGTCAACAGTGGGTGGAGCTATGAGAGGGGTTTCTGATAAAGTGAACAGTGGGTGGAGCTACGAGAGAGGAGTTTCTGATTAAATAGCTGGCAGTGTTGATACAAATACAGGGTATTCAGATGATTAACGGTGTAGTTGTAGTTTGTAGTACATTCAGTCTAAAAGGACGTCTCAGTGTAGTACTTCTACTGCTCCAAAGCTCCACACAGGCCTCATTTGCTACACAAGGACAGGAATGGCAGCCCTGCTGTAAACTCTTCAGAGATGTAGTGACTCTGAAGTGTAAGATAGCGAATAAATTAAGATCCAACAGTGGGCGAGATATAATTAACGAGAGCGAAACAGGTTCAAAGAGTCTGACTGCAGGACCTATCGGCATCAAAATGGCTCATGACAACTCGTTAATAATAATACATATCGCTTGGGGGTGAGAACTGTTATGACATCTGATGCTTAGAGTAAGAACGCTTTTGTTCCTCCTACTCAGCCACAGAGGAGTAAACACTTTGGGTAGCTTAATTTAAGACAGTGTGCTTCTCATACGACTGTTCAGTCTCTAAAGTCTCTATGTACAGATCCAACACCAACATCTGTCCAATATCTCGTCAATTCCAACTCCCACTGACCATATGCATGTTCTTCAAGCTTCTTTAATGATGTATCCATCCATCTTCTTCCTCTTTTACCTTCAACTGTTCCAGGTTAACTGTCCTGAAGTGAGCTGGTTCTTCTCATAATGTGTCCAAAATAAGAGATTTTCAGTTGGGTTATCAGGTTTAATTCGGTCCAAGATCCATTTCTCTGTCCAGGGTTCTCTAAAAAGTCTCCCAATGCAAAGCCATCAGTATTCCTCCTGCCCTGCTTTTTAACATTTTGTTATATTTAACTTTGTTAAGATCTTGATAGTGCATGAAAATACAAGCTATCTATTCAGAAACTTCTCTGTTATTGGATATTGTAGCAACACCTTAGCAACCACTTCAGATACCATAACAACACCTTAGCAACCACCATGGATACCATAACAACACCTTAGCAACCACCATGGATACCATAACAATACCTTAGCAACCACCTCAGGTACCAAAATAACACCTTAGCAACCACCATGGATACCATAACAACCCCTTAGCAACCACCTCAGATACCATAACAACACCTTAGCAACCAGCAGGGATACTATAGAAACACCTTAGCAACCACCAGGGATACCATAGTAACACCTTAGCAACCACCTCGGATACAATAGCAACACCTTAGCAACCAATTCAGATACAATAGCAACACCTTAGCAACTACCGTGGATACCAGAGCAACACCTTAGCAACTACATAGCAACCACCACAGATAACACAGCATCACCTTACAAACCACCTGGGATACCTTAGCATGTCAGTCATGTTAGCAATGTGCAACATCCTGTGTTTCCTTCAGGAAATTCACTTTTCTAGATATTATTATTATTATTATTATTATTATTATTATTATTATTATTATTATTATAGATCTAATTATTCTGATAAAGTGGACAGTGGGTGGAGCTATAAGAGAGAAGTTTCTGATAAAGTGGACAGTGGGTGGAGCTAAAAGGGGGCGTTTCTGAGTTGTGATTCTACATTTTTGTAAACTTGGCAATTCCTATAAAATCCTATAAAACAGCTCAGGAAACATGTTGTTTGTGTTTTCATGATGTTAAGTGAGTCTGAACGTTGGATTATCAGAGCAGATGACTGTAAATACTTCACTTCTTTTAGTTTTATAGGAATTCAAATGGAAACGGATTCCGTGGTAAATATATTGACTTAATCTCCGGAGTTTTTCCACTTAAACATTCACACTATGTTGGCAGGCCAATAGGACGACACTTTAAAAGCGGCCGTAGGCTCAGAAGAGGTGCCACGTTGTGCTCCAAAGGCCGAACGAATGGATAATTTCTCTAAAAGTCAGTGGGTGCAACACTGATTAAATACAGTCATTTACAGCAGCCTCAGAAGAGACTGTAAATTAGTGACGATGAATAATTCCAATAAAAACCTAATCTAATTAAACTGCCTTTTATTTTGGCCTTAGTCTTTAGCTGCCACCGTTTCATAAATATTCATTTTTTTCACCTTATGTATAAAACATGTGTGTGTGTGTGTGTGTGTGTGTAGGGGATTTTAAAAGCACTTTGAATCTGATACTTTTTTACAGCCCTGCTTTGCATACTTGATAATGCCGAACACTCAGATTGATGTGGTGTCTCATCTGTCTCTCCATCAACCCAAGGGAGGAAAATGAAAGAAAGAGAGAGGGGAGGGGGGCGAGAGACATTGAAAGAGAAAGAAAATAACTAGGTCACTGTATTTACCTGGGATTTGCAGAAAGCCCGCTTCTATATCTGCCCACTGTTCACCTGCTTTCTGGCTCCTCTCTTAGGCAACCACAGCCAGATTTCCAGAGCTATCGTGGCAATTCGGGTTTTGGATGTGAACGACAACGCTCCCGAGTTTCCCTTCCATGAAGAGCTGTTCCTCTGTGAAAATGGACGACCTGGCCAGGTAAGGGGGCCTAATAGCATTTATCTCCTGAAAATCAGAAATCCAGAACATTTTATATGAATATCTATCTCTATTTTTTTACATTTATAAATTATAATAGTAATACATTGCGGCACTGTATATTAAAATATCCTTCAATCAACATTTGAACAGATGTTCCTTCTTTATCTGCAAAAGTAATTTTTTGTAGAAGAATTTTACAATTTAAATTCTTGAGGCAACTGCAATTACTGTTCATCCACCAGCCATTTTTTGTTTACCATGTGTTTTGTCTGCAGTTGCTGGTCAGCAGGTGGTACACTACAGTAGTATAGTAGTAGTAGTATATTATTATTATTATTATTATTATTATTAATATTAGTAGTAGTAGTAGTAGTAGTAGTAGTAGTATTGCTGTATTAGTAGTACTATAGTAGTAAGAGTATATTAGTATTGGTAGTAGTACAGTATTAGTAGTAGCACAGTAGTAATAGAATATTTTTAGGATTGTAGTAGTAGTAGTAGTAGTAGTGTAGTAGTAGTAGTAGTAGTAGTATATTATTTTAGTAGAAGTAATAGTATATTAGTATTGTACTATTATTAGTAGTAGTATAGTGGTAGTATAGTAGTATATTATTAGCAGTTAGCAGTATTATAGTATAGTAGTAGTAATAGTATTGTAGTAGTAGCAGTAGTAGTAGTATAGTGGCAGTACAGTATTACAATAGCAGTAGCAATACTGTAGTAGTATAGTAGTAGTAGTAGAAGTAGTAGTAGTAGTAGTATTGCTGTGTTAGTAGTATTACAGTAGTAATAGTATATTAGTAATGTAGTATTGGCAGTAGTACCGTATTAGTAGTAGTACAGTAGTAATAGTATATTAGTATTGTAGTATTAGTAGTATAGTGGTAGTATAGTATTATATTATTTTTAGTAGTAGTAATATAATATTAGTATTGTAGTAGTAGTAGTACAGTAGTAGTAGTAGTATTATATTGTTATTAGTAGTAGTATTGTAGTAGTAGTACAGTAGTAGTACAGTAGTAGTACAGTAGTAGTAGTAGTAGTAGTAGTAGTAGTAGTATTGCAGTATTAGTAGTAGTAATATAAAAATAGTATTGTTGTAGTAGTTGTAGTATAGTAGTATATTATTAGTAGCAGCATTATTGTAGTATAGTAGTAGTAATATTGTAGTAGTAGTAGTAGTAGTAGTAGTAGTAGTAGTATTGCAGTATTGGTAGTAGTATTGTAGTATTAGTAGTAGTATACTGGTAGTATATTAGTACATTATTAGTAGTAGCAGTATTGTATTATAGTAGTAGTAGTAGTATATTATTATTATTATTATTAATTATTATTATTATTAGTAGTAGTATAGTGGTAGTATAGTAGTATATTATTAGCAGTTAGCAGTATTATAGTATGGTAGCAGTAATAGTATAGTAGTAGTAGTAGTAGTATAGTGGTAGTATAGTAGTATAATAGTAGTAGCAATACTGTAGTAGTATAGTAGTAGTGGTAGTAGTATTGCTGTGTTTGTAGTATTACAGTGGTAATAGTATATTTGTAATGTGGTATTGGCAGTAGTACAGTATTAGTAGTAGTACAGTAGTAGTAGTAGTATTGCAGTATTGGTAGTATTATTGTAGTATTAGTAGTAGTGCAGTAGTAATAGTGTATTAGTATTGTAGTATTGGTAGTAGTAGTAGTAGTAGTATAGTGGTAGTATAGTATTATATTATTAGTAGTAGCATTATTGTATTACAGTAGTAGTAGTAGTAGTAGTAGATTATTATTATTGTTATTATTATTATTGGTAGTAGTATAGTGGTAGTATAGTAGTATATTATTAGCAGTTAGCAGTATTATAGTATAGTAGTAATAGTATTGTAGTAGTAGCAGTAGAAGTAGTAGTACTATTGCTGTGTTAGTAGAATTACAGCAGTAATAGTATATTTGTAATGTAGTATTGGCAGTAGTACAGTATTAGTAGTAGTACAGTAGTGATAGTATATTAGTATTGTAGTATTAGTAGAATAGTGGTGTATAGTATTATATTATTTTAGTAGTAGTAATAGAATATTAGTATTGTAGTAGTAGTTCAGTAGTAGTAGTATATTATTATTAGTAGTAGTATTGTAGTATTAGTACAGTAGTAGTACAGTAGCAGCAGTAGTATTGTAGTAGTAGTATTAGTATAGTAGTAGTACAGTAGTAGTAGTATTGCAGTATTATTAGTAGTAATATAATATTAATATTGTTGTAGTAGTATATTATTAGTAGCAGCATTATTGAAGTATAGTAGTAGTAATATTGTAGTAGTAGTAGTAGTAGTAGTACAGTAGTAGTAGTATTAGTATTGCAGTATTGGTAGTAGTGTAATATTAGTAGTAGTACAGTAGTAATAGTATATTAGTATTGTAGTATTGGTGGTAGTAGTAGTATAATGGTAGTATAGTAGTATATTGTTAGTAGTAGCAGTATTGTATTATAGTAATAGTAGTATATTATTATTAGTAGTAGTATAGTAGTATTTTAGTATTCATCATAGTACAGTTGTAGTACTTGTAGTAAAATTGCCAACTAAAGAAGCTTTTATGCAAGTAGAAGATATTGACTTATAAACAGCTGTCCACTGTTGGCCACCACGCATGAATTTTGATCTTACATCAGATTTCTTATCCTCACTAAAACTGATTTTAGATCAGCACAGATCTACATAGATTCTACACAGAACTTTTGTTTCTAAAGTTCACAGAAGGTCTGGGACGGTTTCCCAGACATGGATTAACACTAGTCTTAAATTACACAACATGTTGAATCCAGATTTTCACTTGAAAAGAAGACTGAAGTTAATCCCTGTGTAAGAGTCTGGCCTGATGAGGTATGAGCAGGTTCAGAGCAGTTTTAGTAATGTGTGTGTGTGTGTGTGTGTGTGTGTGTATATATGATAGTGAGCCATTTCTTTAACCTTCATCAAAGTGTCCTCATGGTTTAAAAAGCAGGTTTTGTTTAAATTGTGACTAATAAGCACAAGTTAATTTTACTCAAATGTGGTTTAAATACTTGAAATATTTGATTTATATTGAATAAAACATCACAAATCACATTCTCACTGTTAGCATCAATAATTTAGTTTTAATTTTAGTTTTAGTATTAATAAAAAAGTATTCTAGTCACACATCAAACATCTGAAGTAAATGTTTGGTCATGATGTTAAAAGATGTTGAAATGTCGTATTTGATATTATAATTCATGCGTGAAACAGTTTGGTGACTATTGAGTTCTAGTGTTTTTAGCAGTGTTAACCTCACTGAAGAAGCCAGATTTGGGCTGTAGGTTGCTCTCACCCTCTCATTCTTTCTCTCCGTCCACGAGAGGAAAAGAATGAGCACGGTGTCGGGGTCCTACTTCAGAACAAGCCGTCGATCATAAAGAGAAACAGCTTGTCCTGAACTGGGCTGGCAGATATATGGATGGAGCTGCGGCAGGAAAGTGTGGTGTGAGAGACAGCGCCCCATGGATAAAGGTCTCTAATTTCATGAGTGAATGGGACAAATTTTTCATCCTATGTGGGCCGCTGTCACGGCCGGCACTCTTCATGATGGCAAAAGTGAAGTAATGGATGAGTTTGGGCCTCTGGTGTCCACCAGCTTCATTTCTCTGACTGTCTGCAACCCACAGGAGATCAAGACCATCAGCGCTGTGGACAAAGACAATCCTGCCCAGGGACACACCTTCCACTACAGACTGGACACACCCACCAACCCCAATTTCACCATCAAAAACAACTTAGGTAAGGATGTGTGTCTCAACCTTACTGCCACAACATTAGTACCACTCACAGATGAAGAGTGACTCTTAGTGGTGTAATACTCGAGACCATAAACAAGTGGTCTCAGTCTCATCTCAGTCTCAGTCTCATCTCAGTCTCAGTCTCATCTCGGTCTCAGTCTCATCTCGGTCTCAGTCTCATCTCTGTCTCAGTCTCATCTCTGTCTCAGTCTCATTTGGACTCGTTCTTGGCTCACTCTTGGGGTGGAGACCAGTCGTTTGTAGGAGGTAACATTAATTAGGAGCTGAGCCTCTATAATCAGTATTGAATATTAACAATCCACTCAATCAGCCCTTTATATGCATGTCCACATCATGTCTGTGCTGTGATTGGCTGGACTTCTGAATAGTTTTTATTAATAATCAAATATAAATAATAATGTTAATATTTTTGTCATACTGGAATGGATGTTGTTGGTTTCTATTCAGAAAGAGAGAGACAGAAAGAGATAGATAGATAGATAGATAGATAGATAGATAGATAGATAGATAGATAGATAGATAGATAGATAGATAGATAGATAGATAGATAGATA
>BRDA01011622.1:0-42913 GCA_036984385.1 Crenuchus spilurus | reverse complement strand
TGTGCTCCTACTTGAGTGTTGTTGATGTCGGCAGCTTGTTCAGCAGAGCAGTCGAACACTACGACCTTCTTTACAGGCAGGAATGAGAGAATTGGCTTCTTCACCCAGTCTCTAAGAACGATACAATACATATTTTGGCTGATTCAGCATTACATGTGAGCTGGTGTTATTTTACTGTGATGGATTTGCTTGTGCTGACTCTACAAAATGCAGAATTCACAATATGTCCCCATATGGAGTTTTATTGAAGTGATACACTCTCTGCAAATCTAATCCACTGTATTTAACTGCACACATCACCTGTGAAAATAGCCATAAAGGAGCATAACTCTGCACTCAGAGTCATGTTATCTATCATAGTGGTGAGCCTTGCCAAGAGCCCTGTCATCCTACTGGCAACTTTACAGCCTCCGGGAGGCTGAGTGATTGTGAAAACCATTTCTGAAAATTAGTGATCTATAATGTTGTGCTAGATGCTGTAAAACATATACTTTGCTGATAAACCTGGATTCGGTGATTAGGTGGAGCGGAGTGAATTATTGGGATTGTTGGAGTAGTTATTTTGAGAACAGCGGAGAGTGGGGAGGAGCTCTTACATAACTGGCTTTACAGAGGTGGCCATCCAGGAGGCTTCCAGACTGTGAGTAGAGCTTGTGGATTGACTAGGGCTCCACTTACAATGATCAGAACTACTATTTGAATAATTAACTAATAATACCTTCTCTCTTTCTTCTTGTTTTACCTCACAGTGCAACGTTCAAGTTAATTGTTCACTGTGCAACTACACAACAGAAGCAATATCGCCCCCAACAGTTCCTGTAGTGAACTGCATTCTGTCAGAATAAATCATGAGTATTATATGATCATTATAAAGTGCTTTTGTTTTAAGGAAAGACTTGCTGATGCATTGTCTGACATCATCAATGACAAACAGACTTTATTGACTAATCATAGTCCGTCATCATTCATAGACAGGTTGCCGTCTCTTTATTCTGAGGCTAACCCTGCACTCTGTGTTCCAGACATTGAGCCCACGTCCCTCCATATGCTCCTCATATGCTAGTGTGTTTACACTGGCACAGTCAGACCTCCAGCGGCAACCTCAAGTTGCCTTCTCCTCTCCAGAAAGTACAGTACAGTCTGCCCCAAACAGCCCCCAAACCCTACAGTTTCTGAGCTCATTGGAATGCCTGTTTGGGTTAGCTTGGTTTACACTGTGCTCTGGAGCAGACTGAAATGGCCTGGCACTCATTTTAATCTTCCACACATTAGAACACGATGGCACAAATTCGGAGGCTCCTTTGCTGCTCTGTGGTCTTGCTGACAGTACAATAGGCTTTGTTATGTAGAAGATAAATCCTCTGTTTTAGCACCTGCTGTCGGCCAAATGGAAAAAGTCTTGCCTTCCCGGCATGGAGAGTTGATCCATATACAGTTAACTGGGGAGATTGTGGCTTGGCAGGCAACTGTGACTGTGCCTGCTGCCTAACATTACACAAGGGCCCTATGATTCACAGCATGGCTGGGCAGTGTGAAACGGCAGCTCGTGAGCGGACCGAGATGGGCTGCGATTGTTATTGCAGCAGGAAACATGTAGTCATCATTTGTCATTTTTAGTGTGGTAAATCATACCAGACACTGCTTCTGCCCACAGCTGATGCAATCATAGAAAGTCTATTGACTGACTAGAGTAGTGACAATAAAATGAGCATTTTACTATATTATAATGCATTTTTGTAATCACAAGAGAAACCAACATTTAAGACCTATTAAAGAAAGTTTAATAGCACTGCTGTCATGCTGTACAATCCTATCAACATGGTTTCTGCACTATTGATCAGGATCCCATGAACAACATGTTTCACTCATGTGCTAAAGGGTATTTGGAGTTCATGTTTACAGGATAATTCAGGTCCATGTTGACACAAGTGTTTTACACAAGGACTCTGAGCCTCACAGGTGAGACTGTAAGCTGTGCTTGTCTCATTCATCTGAACACAGGATTATAGATGTGTACGAACACAGTGGAGAAGATTATAAATACATCTGTTTATGAAAAGAAACATTCTGCCCCCTTGATGATGCTTGAGCTCTCCAGCAGATGCCTGAATTGTAATCCAGAAAAAATTGGAGAAAGACGCTGTTATCTGTGACTCGATCCTGCCAAGACAGAGCAGACATGTTTTAGTGCAAAAGTTGCAGTATGGTATCTGTGGTCAACACCGTCTCAGAGGAAGGGTGTCATACAAACAAGATGTTTGAGACGAAACCAAACACTCCTCCAACGGTGCCCTACAACATATGTGTATGTAAATAAGATCTACTGAATCACCCGTCATATAAAAGACTGTACTGATAACATTAACTCTGAATATTTACAGAGCAAGGGTGCGTTTCCCAAAACTTTCTTAACGCTAAGTACTTCGTAACTTCGTACTTACGAACATTCTTAAATTTACGAGTGTTTCCCAAAAGCCTTCGTAACCAACGTCACACTTAAACCAGTTCGTAAATCTACGAGTGGTCTGACCCCCTCATAACTCCACAAGTTGTTCTTGAAGTTCATGTGCAGTTCTGTCTGAAAAACGAAAGAGGGCGCTGATCATCCTTTGAAAAACGCAACACTCAACACACGAATTCATGAACATTTAAATTTTCTTTTGAAAGTGTAATTGCGTCACGTAAATTAGAGTCAGCGTCCTTAGTTCAATACTGCACATACATGTCCTTAAGTTGAAATTATTGTTTTCACGACATAAAAAAACTAAGATTGCTTAAAGTAAATATATTATTTATTGATATACACATATATAAATGCAGTGGGTTTTTTTTCCCAGTGTAACAGTCGTAGTAGTAAATTAATATATTGTGTCACAAGCAATGGTTACAAATTGGCCTACTAAGCTTGTCAACTCTTAACCAATCAAATTCACTGATTAATTATTTATACAGTAGATAGGCTTGGCATGCGATGGACAGCAACTGCAAGTGAAATGGGTTTTTTTTTTTTTTTTGCATGTATGTAGTGTAAATACTTTTTTGATGTTTGGTTTATAATTATTGTTTACATAACGATACGTTTGTGACTTAATAATGAAGAAATGTATGTAAATGCATGGTTCAGTTTTCGACTGGCCGAGCCTATTTGACGCAGACACGAGAGCGGAGTCAACTAAGTGCTACTTAGGGACTTGTTCGTAAGTTTGGAAGATAAGAAGGCTTTTGAGAAACAGTCGGAAAAATTGCATTCTTAAAGTTACGGCGTTCTTAAAGTTGTTCGTAAATCACTAAGTTCAATCGCTTTTGGGAAATGCACCCCTGGTTATTATTAATCCCAGTTTGAATGGACCAATCAGTAGATGCCTGAGCCAGCGGACATTGCAATGTGTGAGTGACAAGGAGAGAGAGCACTATCTACCCACCCATAGGAGCACTGCCAAATTTTGCTTTCTGTGTGCCCCGGCTGTTGATGGCAAACAGCATGACCGGGATTCGAAGCCATGGCCTAGTGGTAAGGATGTGGTCTTGTGACCAGAAGGTCGCTGGTTTGATCTCCAGACAGGACATGATTGAAGTGCGCTTGAGCAAGACACCTAACCCCCTAACTGCTCCCCGGGCGCCGGTGGATAAGGGCTGCCCACCACTTCGGGCACAAATTCTCACAGCCTAGTGTGTTCACTTGTGTATGTGTGTGTGTGTGTGTTTCACTGTATGAATGTATTAAATGCGGACGTCAAATTCCGTTGTGTGAAAATCACATTGGCAAATCGGTTCATCATAATCTTCGGGCACACAAAATCTCTGTGTAACTAAGTATTTAATGCCAATTGGCTGCTCCAATTGGGTCATATTAATTAAGGGAGTAAATATGTATTCAGGTACTTACTTTAATATTTTTAATTAATTCATATGGCAGAGATCTCATCTCAACGTAAAACAGAATTCTTACTTGTTATACCAATTTTGAAAAATGAATGCATTTCAGTATTTTAAATACATTCGTGGCACAACACAACAAAATTGTACACCTTCTCACAGAGTAGCCTACCTCACCACATCTCAGCAGAGGTTGTGTGTGGATGTGTATGATTAAAAAAAAGCTATATTTCATGTAGGTGCACATTTGGAGGGCCGAACAGAAGAGCTTCACTGTCTATCTCATTTGGGAGATGTGTATACAAGAGATTTATTGATTTATTTGTTTACTCTTCATGAAACGTTGGGCAAGTGAGTGATGCCACTGTTTGAGAGATACTGCTTTGTGTTTATTTCTGTTCAGGGGCTACAGCTGCACCCGTGACTGCTGTGAGGTTTTTCACAGGGATTCGGTTTGAGAGTAACTGCTGCAGCTGTCACAATGCGGCTTCTTACCATCCTGCTTCTCCTGCTTTTGGTATTTGGAGGGGCTGAGGCACGAAGAGAAGGCAGGGGAAGACGGGACAGGAAACGGGGCAGAGACAGGGTCAGTGCTATCAAGCGCTCTCCAGTTAACTGCAAAGAATATATAGAAGATCGTAAAAAGTTCCTTGACTGCCAGGACCGCCACTTGACTGCTGTTCTGCTGGGATGGCCAGAGGACATAGACCACCTGCTTCTGGCACGGAACAGAATCCAGGTACTGCAGGACAACACTTTCAGTCACTTCAGGAACCTACAGAGTTTGGACCTGCAGCAGAATGAGATCTCACTCATTGAGGAAGGTACTTTCAGTGGCCTGAACAAGCTCACAACTTTACTGCTGCAGCACAACCACTTGCAGGTCATCACCGAGGCCATGCTCATCCCAATGCCTCAGCTTACCCATCTGCGCCTCCATGACAATCCCTGGAAGTGCAACTGCCAGCTTGACAGCCTGGTCCGCTTCCTGCAGGTGCCCAGCAACCGATACATGGGCACCTTTGCAAAATGTGCTGAGCCGAGAGGATTACAGGGGCAGAAGCTCAAAGTGTTGGACCCAAAGCTGCTGTGCTCTAAAATTGAGGATCCTCTAGATCCTCAGCCCAGGCCGCCCGGAATACAGAAGCACCCAGATGCAACATCACTGTGCCATACTTATGTGTTCCCCAAACCACTACTGGACTGCAAGCACAGAGGTGAGAATGGCTTTACTTATCAGTCCTTATGTCCTAAGGGACCATGTGTAAGCTCACACTAAACTGCTGACTTTCTCTTAAAAGCATCTTTTAAGTTAATTTTCTGTATTTTACTGCAAAACATCAACATATTTTCAGTGATAATTTACCATATGATAGCATATTGGTGCCATATCTACCATCTAGCAGCTGTTCAGGCTGTTCATGTCCACTTTAAAGATTGTATGAGTTTGTCTGGCCAAAGGATTGAATTCTATATCCACTACAACGCCATCAGGATTGAAACACTGAGTATGCCTTTCTTGATTGCTTCTCATTTATCATAACAGTGTTGAAGTTTATGAGATTGTTTTACTGCTTATAGTGAGAAAACACAATGGCAAAAGTGTCTGGTGTCAAGGTTTGTTCAGTCTGCTGGTGATATTGTCACATTGTTGTTAATGCTGATGTTGCAACTCACTGGCTGCTTCCGAAATTGCCTCCTTCTCTACTACATAGTAGGTGAAAGCAGTAGACGAGAATGACTAGTGTGTCCAAATACACTGTATTCATAAAGAAGTATGTTAAACATACACAGATTACACCTACAGACTTGGGAGACATTTTGCATTAGTAGCACACTATACAATCCCATGATTCAACAGGAGCTGTGGAGACGTTCAAAGCTGAGGGAGAAATTTGCAGAAAGTGGAGATTTGTGTGTTTACAAGTGTAAGTAAGCTACAAAATGAAACATTATGACTCAAATTTATTGTGTAGTTGAACGGGGCTTCGAATGAATAAACTTTTATAGTGGTGGTGTGACATCACAGGTCAAAGGACGTTGGCAAGATGTCGGATGTAATGCATCTGAGGTTGAACTAAATCCATTTCATATAAAATATAACTGTTTACAGTTTAAAAGTATATTTTGAAGAAGAATGAATCTTTTCAACAATCTTAATTTTGAGGTGCACTAGTATATTTAGTAAAGACAGGAATTTCAGTATGAACTCAAACATTCCTCAACCAGAATTAAGGGATTAAGGAAACATGGATTAAGGGACTTTACTTGGGTTGTTATTGCCCCTACGACCCAGATACAATTAAGTGGAGGATAGGGATGAGCGAGTACACCACGATCTGTATCTGTATCTGTTCAACTATCTAAATTATCTGTATCCGTATCCGTACTCGGAGTGGGCGGGGCCTTAACCTTAACCGTGGTTTAACAGGAAGTGGGTGGGGCTTAAATCGCTACATTATTTTAAGTCTGAAATTGATATGAATTGATCAGATGTTGCTATATATATTGTTTATTTGAAAACTATTTACAGAACAGCCTCAAAATTTAGTTTCAAATCAATGTTTTTGATCACAAGAGTAAGAGAACTATTTACAGAACTATTTACAGAAGTTTTTTTTATATATAAACTCAGAACATGAATATTTTTAAGTGGATGAAGGAAATTATGAACTACTAAGTATGCATGAACAAGAGTTGTCATATTCAACACAACTTCCTTTTTTATTTATGTATTTTTTATTTTAATTTTATGATCAAACTGATTTTTTATTTTATTTTTATTTATTTATTTATTTTTACTACATAACATTGTTGGCATTTTTGTTCCACACAAAGTTAAACTATGTTGATTAAGGTGTGTGTGTGTGTGTGTGCGTGTGTGTGTGTGTGTGTGTGTGTGTGTGTGTGTCTGTGCGTGAATGTGAATGTGTGTGTGACTGAGTGACTGTGTGAGAGGGAGTGAGAGGGAGTGTGCAGCACAGCTCTGGCTGTAGAGTGTCTGTGTAGGGAGGGATGGACGCTGTGTGACTGGCCAATCACAGATCGACAGTCAGTTACCCAGTGAGGATTTTCCTTCAGCACAAGCATGGATATTGACGAGTTTTACTTGTTTAATGATTGTACTCATCACAAATGCTTTATCCATACCGGATACTTGTCTGAAACGAGTATCCGCCTCAACCCTAGTGTTGGATAATGGATGGATCTTAACTAGAAATATTTAGCTTATTTTAGGAGAATATCCATTGCATTTCTAGAGCCATTAAGAGCAAAATGAACAGTAAAATGTTCCTCTGGGCTTATCTCAAAATCAACTACTGTATGCTACATCACTGTAAGACAAGTTTATATCTTGTTCTTTGAGATTTTGACAGTATATTTTACACAGTATAAGACATTTGAAGTCATGCTGCTTCTTGAAAGTTGTAATTTACAGTTTTACAGTAAGTACCTGGTGAGAGGTACTATATAAAAGAAAGCCATCTGAATATCTCGAAACACACTGTTGGCAGTCTGGTCAGGCATGACAATGAAATATAAGTTGCCTGGGAAAGTAATGGAGCTATGTTTTCCATTTTATACATCTGCTCTTCCCTTTAGGAGTATCATATATGCCACATTCAGGCTGATAGTAAGGCACTATCACTTCAACAAACTGAGATTCAGCATTGTATTTCATACTGATCTATGCCAAGGACATCAGCAATAAAGTAGAAGCAGAGCTCTCACATAAGGTCCCCTTGTGTTCCCATCCATAATCTCATTCCTGAGTGAGATGCTTCAGTGATTCCATAGTTACTAAATCTCTCAGTGCTGGATTATGTTATGTATTTATGGTACACACTGACGGAAGCAAGACTGCTTTGATCAGAAGAGAGCTGTTCAGTGAAAAGACGCCTGTCAGAGGAAATTAAATGCATCATTCAGCTCTCAGCTTGGCAACAAAGCAATTTTTGTGTTGTGGACTATGCTGTATTGTCTCTTGTTGGAGAAGACATCACTGCTCTTTCTCCAAAGAGTTACTTAAAATGGCAATTCCCAATGGTGCCACTGTAGTGTGTGTGTCTGTGTGTGTGTGTGTGTGTGTGTGTGTGTGTGTGTGTGTGTGTGTGTGTGTGTGTGTGTGTGTGTGTGTGTGTGTGTGAGTGTGTGTGTGTGTGTGTACCAGTTTTACCCCACACTACCAAACCCAAAGCCTGCATACATGCTCGTGTTTGTGGATCTAAATCATTTTAATAAAACTAAATTATGTTTTAAGGTTAGGGTGAGGTTAAGGAAATGTTTGGTTGGGGTTATGGTTAGGTTAGGTAAGATTATAGTTAGGTTATATTAGGTTATGGTTGGTTAAGTAAGGGTTTGGGGTATAATTATTTTAGGGTAAGGTTAAGGTTAGGTTAAAGAAGTGTTAGGGTTGGTTTAGGGTAAAGGTTGGTTAAGGTAAGTTTAAGGTTAGGTTAAGGTTAGGGTAGCAATAGGGTATGGTTAGTGTTTGGCTAGAAAGGATAGGGATAGTGTTTGGAGTATGGTGAAAATTTGGGTGAATAAGAAAAAGACAGTGCTTCTATGCAAAAAAAAGAGAAAAATCTAAGCTTTAATTCACGTACATTTATTTGGTGGGAAAAAAAATCACACATTTAGAAATAAATCTTTTGAATGAAATCATGTGTGCCACAATTATTGGCACCCCTGGTGTTTGTACTTTGTACAACCTCCTTTTGCCAAGAAGACAGCACTTAATCTTAATCTGGAGACTGAGATGGCCATGATAGAAGCTTGATTTTGTGCCTTGTGAACCATTTTTGAGTAGATTTGGCCTCATGTTTAGTGTCATTATCTTGCTGAAAGACCCAGTGACGACCCATCTTCAGCTTTCGGGCAGAGGCCACCAGATTCTGATTCAAAATGTCCTGATATTTCACAAAGTTCATGATCCCATGTATCCTTACAAGGTTCCCAGGTCCTTTGGAGGAGAAACAGGCCCACAACGTCACTGATCCTCCCCCATACTTAACAGTGGGCATGAGGTGTTTTTCTGCGCATTCATCCTTGGTGTTACGCTTACAGTGTTTGTTGCCAAAAAGCTCTATTTTTGTCTTATCTGACCAAAGCACACGGTCATAGTTAAAATCCCAGTACCGCTTAGCAAACTCCACACATGTATGCTTATGAGTATAACTCAGAAAAGGTTTTCTCCATGCATGCCTCGCAAACAGCTTGTTGGCATGTAGATAGTGCCTGATGGTTGTTTGGGAGACCTAATAACCCCAAGATGCTACAATTTGATTCAATTCTCTTACAGTGAGCTTTGGAGAACTTTTTACTTCTCTTACCATCCTTCTTTCTGTGCGTGGTGGTAAGATACACTTGCGTCCTCTTCCAGGCTTGTTTGTCACAGTTTCAGATGTTTTGAGCTTTTTGATGATTGCTCTGACTGTAGATAAGGGCATTTGCAGGTGAGTGACTATTTTCTTGTAGCCATTGCCTGATTTATGAAGGTAGACACACATCTGCCTTACTTGTATAGTGTGTTCTCTTGTATTTCCCATGTGAGTGAGTAAGAGAAATAAGCCTTTGTGTAATGCCACATTTATACCCCAGGGAAACAGGAAGTGATGAATTACTAATGAAAGGTTCCTAGATAATTTGATACACTTTATAAACTACAGTAGAAATTACAAAAATGGTTCAAATACATTTATTTCCAAGAAATTGTTAAGGGTGCCAATAATTGTGGAACAGGTCATTTTATGGGAAATAATTATTTCTTAGTCAAGATTTTTTTTTTAAATTTTCACTTGAGTTGAAGGTTGCTTTTTTCTAAAGTTTTTCAGAGTGAGATTATTCTTCTGCAATAAAAAATTATTTATTTTAAGGCTGTTAACACATTTTAACTAGGGGTGCCAATAATTATGGTGGGCGCTGTATCCCTCTTTATACTACATACAGATAGTAATATTCAGAATTGTTATAGCTGTTTCAAAGTTATAATTTTGCAATAACCAAAGTTATTCTGGTTTGGTAGAAAACACTGGTCAGAGAGACATAGTTGCAAAAAGTTTATAAAATGAGTAACTGTACTATTTAAATTTGTAACTTGAGCAATATGCAATTGTTATTTTATTCTATAAAATTTTATATGTTGGTGCTTATTTTCACAGCAAGCCTTCAGTAAAGCATATTAAATGTAGGTATTTAGTACAAAACTCTGAGCAACTGACTCACAGGTCTATTGAAAATTTTACAATGGTTGGAAACAAAGCTCAGTCAGTCATATTTTGGAACTCTGACTTTCCATTCTATCAGTTGTATTTTATATTCGCAGCTATGAATATACAGTGCTATATTCTAAAACAGTGCTTTTTTGAGCTTTGCCCTTATCAGGCATGTCAGAGACATTATGTTTAGTCTGTGTAAAAGCCACATACTCAAATAGGGCCCTGACCTTGTGGGGGGAAGCTGAACTTTGCTCCACATTGTTGCATTTAAAGATTATAATATTGTATTGCAGGTCAGTAAAGTTCACTGCCTAAGCAAAGTGGTTTGCTCTACATTGGATAATGTATGTTCATGTTGATAATATCAGTGAATTTGTCTGTTGCAAAGTATAAATTTACAAATTGAACATTTGCACTGAAGCTGCACAGGTCGACATTAATTTTGGACATTCTTGCTAATTCCATAGCACATGGTCAATCGAGTATGGTATCCTTAGTGGTCCTTGTGCCAAGCTAGTCCAGCAAAGCATCACATGGTCTTATTTCATGTTGGTTTACTCACTGAAATGACAGCCTCACTGTGTTGGTATGGATCTTTTCTTACTGTTAATAAAGCAATGCATCCCAATGGTTTGGTGGTTGTACACAACTTATGTTGTTCTGTGGGCATCAACTTGCAGTGATGATGTAATAGTAATGAACTCAACTCTGCTGTAGGCATCACATTACAACCGTATGGCATTATTACAGTTATCATAGCCGTACTGTTTGATTGGACTAATTTTATAGAGTAATTGTAGCAAAATATCAAGCTAGCAAAGGTGTCAAAAGTATTCACATTCATTACTCAGGTAGAAGTACAGATACTAGGGTTTAAAAAGACTTTTATAGAAGTTGAAGTATCAACTTAAGCTTTTTACTCAAGAAAAAGTACAAAAGTTCTGGTTTCAAAACTACTTAAAGTATAAAAGTAAAAGTAATGTAAGGAAAACAAATGCCAAAACTTAGGCTGTGCCACAGGGGCATATAGTGCACTACCCCACCCCCCACTCCCAAAATACATTTTTTCTAAAAGCCATAATGACTATAATGTTATATTAAAATTGTAATTTTTGGGATGTACTGGCTTCCTGTCTCAGCTGCATATATGACTCTTGAAAATTAAAACATTTTAGTCATTTCAAATATATTAGCAGACCATATATGTGTAGTACTGAGCTTACTGGAGAGTGACGAGACACATGACGTGCAGGTGTGATGGTTCTCTTACCAATAGGGTGTCAGAATGGTATATGTTTATACTTATCATCCAACCACAATCACATTCACTCTTTCTGGATGGTGCAGTTTATCTGGATAGGATGTGTTTTGAATGATGACAAACTGAAATGAAATATGTCGAAATAACGAGGCTGTTTTTAAAATGTAAGGAGTACAAAGTACTGATAATTGCATGAAAATGTAAGTAAGTAGAAGTAAAAAGTCGTCAGAAAATAATAACTCCAGTAAAGTATAGATAACCAAAATTTCTACTTAAGTATAGTAATGAAGTATTTGTAATTTGTTACTTGATGCCTCTGCAAGCTAGCTAGTTATTTAGCTTATGTTTTAGCTAACAATCTCATGACAGTCTGACCCAATATTGGATGCCTAATTTATTGAGTCTGCAATGGTTTTCATTGCAGAAATCGAAAAATTGCCCCATTCAAAAGTATTGGCATTGGTATTAGAATAGTAACTTTGGTATTACTTGGCACTGAATCAAAGAGAAAATGAATGAGAACTATACATTAAAGGTATGGGAATGTACAGGGTGTCAGATTGGAAAGAAAAGGAGCTGCAGGCCTGGTCCTCCCAAATTTATTTAACTTATTTAACTCCATTTGTTGTTTTCCAGTGTAATGTAGATCTATAATATGAACATACATAAAGATAAATGTATACTGAGATCTCTAAACCCATACATGCTATAGTTCCATGCATATTGAACACAACCATCTTTTAAAAAAACATCTGTGCTCTTTGCACTCACATTCTTCATGATATTCTGCTGCTCTTTTGTTCTTAGCATTCTGTCTCTGTTCTTTTTTTCTTTATCAAGTTCTCATTCTAGCTTTGGGACACTTGTTTGTCCCGCTGCACCTCTGTTTCAACACAGCCATAACATGAACAGCTGATCATATCTTTCTTCTCATTTATCTGTCATCTCTTCTTTCATATTTCAATGCATCCTCCTTCTGGTTCATCAAGGTAACTGATAATCACTTCCATCTTTTCAGCTTCCTTTCCTGCTCTGTCACTTCATCATTCTTCCACAGTCAATCTTTCAGCTGATGATTATCATATTCAAGATTCCAAGCACTCTTCACTCATTTTTCATTAAAGAGTTTAGCACGTGAGCATGTTCCTGAAACCTCTACAGTGTTCTGGGTTCATTCAGTCAATATCATCATCACTCATTACTGATAACACATTTGTTTAGGCAGCCTATTGCCTATCCTTACATCATTGTAAAAATCCATTTCCATTTTCCTTAAGCACATATAGCCAGGGCACGACAATAAAAACAGAACACAATTCCTTTCAACCAATTTAAGTAAATGAGGAGATTTTCTATTTGACTACATATCCCAAGCTTATAACTGGAACCAAGCACAGAGCAGACAGAAGCTAAAGAGATTCAAAAGGAAGTGAAGGCTCTAGAAGCACCAAATAAAATCGCTCAAAAAAGGCTACAGCTAGAACATAAACTACAAATACGAAAACTTTTATTAACACTTATCTGTGCAGTGGTGCAACAGCACTAATGGTTTTCTAGCATCTGATCCAGTTTATTCCTTGTGGTTTGGCAATGAAGCATTGCTGGTTTGCATTCAGACAAAAACATTGCATTTCTAGTGACCTCTAGTGGATGTTATTTTAGCCTAGCATACCTCTACCGATTGGTAGAGATGGCACAATCACATTGTGTTAAATTCAATCCCAGGGCCGGCGCTCCAATCACACAGATCACGCACTGCATGTGGGACCCTGAGTGTCCATGGGGGTACCACTTAACTCTCCGCTTCCACCCCCTCCCCACGCTGGAGGCCAAAGTCAACACACAGGGCACCCAAGAACAAAAGCTTTCTGGTGTGCAACTTTTGCCACCGCAAACCACCATCCACACACATACATGCTGGTTGACATCCCCCCCCCCCCCCAATTAAATGTGCTCTACCAAATTGTGGAGCAGACTGTTAAAAAGTTAAGTGGGTTAGCAATTGTTTGCACTGTTGAAATATAAGCATAATTTTCGTCTTCTGCAGCTAATACTTCAATCCAGTTTGGATTTAGGACACTATACTGCACTGTGTGTCATGACGGTTTTATGATTTTTTTCCTTCTACAGTTACAAATAACTGATACAAATACCCTGAGATTATAATGCTATTTAGCTAGCATGGTAGTAGCATAGGAGTGGTGTGAACACATCTTAGCACATCTAAAAAAGCATAAACCTGGCTCTGATGATAATACTGTCAACAACTTTGCTCTCTAATCATTTAATCCTTTGGATGAATGTTAAGCTTTCATACTTTATACTGTAAAGAATGGACAACATAGTTATTTCCTAGCTAAATTGCTTGCAGCACTTTTAGTTCAATTATTTGACCAGGCTTAGAAAATTATAGAGTATATTGAGCTGGGTATTAAGCACTGCCCACTAATCCAAACATCACCATACTGGATGAGCCTGTTATAAACATAGACAAACACATGCTGTATATTATAAATTAGCATTATGTTCATTGAGGTTATATTCAGCACCTTTACAACACTTTGCACTTCTCCATTTGGACGAGCAAGACTTTTAGGAGGACCTTTGTAGTATATTGTGTGTGAACGTTAACACAGTTTTAGGATCCAGAGGATCTCTGGTAGTGCTGGTTACAAACTTGAATATCTAAAGTGAAACATGTAGTGACCATACAGAGCAGTTTATTTAAGGCAGCTTTAGCTGTATAAAATTGTGCCAGTTTTAGTAGAAGCTTGTTCTCATGAAGTAATGGATGTAATCCACTGGATTACAGAGGAATCCTAAAAGGGGGCTTTCTCTGTACCACACAGAAAAGGTGAGTCAGCACTAGAACTGAGGAAAACTGCCATGAAAACTCTAGCCTTCTCTTCTGCTCTGATGTCATCTTGCTCTGGGGTCTAATGGATAAAATGGCTTGAGAATAATTCTGTCAGCAGAAAATCAAACTCCAGCTCAGGAATCTTGGAAGTTAACAATAACAGAGGAAGAGTGATAAGTCTGTGTTCATCTACAGTCTTCAAATAAAGTTTTCTCTTATACACAGTTCAGAATTGTAGAAGCCATTTAGAGATGTGTGAAAAGCAAACACTACACTAACTTGTGCAGGCAAATGAGAAGATCCATTAAGTATGTTTACATTATTCTGATAATGTATGTTCAATGGAGTGCTGCATTAGCCATAAGGCAGGTGTTCTGGAGCAGTCGTGGGACCATGTCCATGTCCATTTTACATGTCACCGACTCTTCTGCCCACATGGTCAGATCCTGATGACATTTCCATATGTTGTCAGATGATTGATGTTTCACATGGGCCACAAATGTTTTACTTAAAACCTGTGCTGCCATAAAGATTTTAGTAGCTCATTAAATGGTGTAATAAATAAACAAAGCCAAAAACGGCTTGCTGGATCCTGCTCAAATGCAGGCCATGTTTGAGAGCACACAAAGCCAAGGCTACTCGTAAAATAAACAAAGGAGGATTTCCATAGCCACTGATTATTGCCTCTTTTGTGCTTAGTGCTTAGTTTCAGCACTCTATACACATTGGATAATCAATTTTTTTTAGCTCCATTATCAGTAAGTGTTATGAGAATGAGCTTTTAAGGACCACCAACGTTTACCACACTGTACAAAGCCTTCAGTAATTACTGTGGCAGATGTTTCCATCTATGGATAGTCTGCTGGAAATCATTTTGAAACACAACGAGTTCTTTTAAGTGCCATGAAAGTGTTTGGGAGACTCTTGGCATATGTTTTTTGAAGAAAGGAGACAATTCTGGTGGGCAGCTCTTCACAAGATACCCTTAACAAAAAAAGGTATACGTCAAGTACATTTTATTAAGTGTACTTAAGTATAATAAAAATTTGGGACTAAATTGGAACACTTTAAGTTCAAGTACATAAAAAGTAAACTGGAAGGATACTCTATAATTAGAGTAAAATTATAAAATTATAGAGTATCCTTCCAGTTTACTTTTTATGTACTTGAACTTAAAATGGGCCAATTTAGTCCCAAATAAGTATACTTGTAGTGTACTTGCTAAATAAAAGTACACTTAGGGAAATACTTTTATTATACTTAAGTATACTTAATAACGTACTCAATGTATACTATTTTTTGGTAAGGGTACAACTGGTCTATCTGTAAACTGCTTACTCAATCAGTCAAACATGCTGTTTCTAATAGTGACTGGCTGTAAATATTAATCAATTTAATCAAACCTATTTTGTTATGTATCCAAACAGCCACACATGTTATGTTAAGCAAATGACAATAAACCATCCCAACAATGCCAAAAGTCATCAATATGTGACAAATCATTTACTGCTCCAGTTACTCAGGGAGTTCCCCAGGGCTCTGTTCTTGGTGCTCTGTAATTTGTCATTTTTATATTACCTCTTGCAAATATTTTTCATTTCCATGGCCTCGACTGCTATTGCTGTGCTGATGGAACTCAGGTTTATCTTAGACTTCAAACCATTGAATCAGTTTTTGGTTATTGGTACCTTCTCAGACTGCACTTTAGGTGCTGATGATACCGCAGTCAGACCATCCTCTACTGCACGAAACCTTGCTGTCCTATTAGACCCATGTCTCAACTTTGTGTCTTATATTAAGGCTCTGACTAAGTCTGCATTATTCCATCTTTGCAATATTACTAGACTTCACCCTCTGCTTACCTTTACAAATGCTGAGACCCTGATCTCTGCTTTCATTACACACATGCTCTTCATCAGCTACACTGTCTACCAGTTACATAGAGCATCCCTTAGAAAGTATTTTAAAGTCTTGCATGGTTTTGCACCTACTTATCCCAGTGCTTTTTTACATCCTTATACCCCATCACACAAGCCAATGTCTACAGATTCTGGTCTTCTAATTTTTCTTTATGGGTGGCAGTGTTGCTGCTGCAACCCTTTAGAACTCCTTACTTTCTTCCGTTCTTTGTCCTCTCTTTCCATCTTCAAAGTCCAGCTAAAGACTTATCTTTTCTCAAGTGCTTTCATTTCCTGATTTATTTTTGTTCTACTAAATTACAAGCATCCTTCTTTATGTGTAATGTGCTATAAAAGTGTAATGTGTTATTTATTACTGTTAACAGGAAGCAACCTGAATGAAGTAGGCCACACAGTAGCATATATCATTGATCTAACCCAGGGGACACCAGTTTTATTCACAAGGGGACAAATTATGCAGAAGCACAAAGGACTCTATTTGTTTATTTGGTTATTCTCAGCCTTGGGTAAGTTATATGTGCTCCTGCTTGGTTGGAATAAAAAGTCTTCAGCCACATCAGCCCTTTTGAAAGATTGGCGACCCCTGATCTAACCGCATAAACATTTACTATACATGGAAACTGCAAGTAGTAAACACCATTTTCACCACTTTCAAGTTAACTTTAGAGTAAAGGTTTGAGGAGGCTCAACCTCTCCTGCATCCTCTGAAGAAACCCTGCTGGTTTTTAAACTGTGAATTTATAATAAGCAAGATCCTCTCTTTTCTAGGATTGAAGGCCGTTCCTGAAGACATCCCAGCAAGCATTGTGAAAATAGACCTATCCTTTAACAACATCACAGAGCTGAGGCCTGGAGAGTTTATGGCTGTCAAAGAGCTGAAGTTATTGAACCTCAGCAGTAATGGTCTGGAGCGTATTGACACAGGTGAGCTAATGTAACAGCACATGGGCTAACTGAGCAGAAAATCCCAATAGTCGAGTGGTTGGGTTACTCAACTAATGCACTGTTTTAAAAATGTAGTTGAGTTGGAATCACAATTTCAGTTCCAATTATTCCACAGCTACTTGTGGTTGGGAATCAATTAGACCAGAATGGGGTGGAAAAATGGCTTTGGTCCAGTATTAAAGGAATGGTACTTTACAAAACCAAATGAGCAGTCTTTCAGTTTTGCCAGATGCAGCCAGTCACCCAAAAACATGTTTTGAGTCCACATTTTGAAAATCTAATTCATAACTACAGCAGCAAAACTAACATTGCTAACAAACACTAGATGTCAAAAGTCATCCAAATCTTTTCAGTAACTATCTGGCCAAATTTTCTCTTAATCCACTCAATCTACACTGAACTGCTTTAAAATTAGAGTTGGGTTGCTTACTGGAATCCCAATTCAAGCTCCAAAGTTTCCATGGCTACTTGTGGTTAGGAATCAATTTGACCACAATTTGCTGTTCATTGGGTGGAAAAGATGGGTTTTGGTCCTGCATTAAAATAGTAATATTTTGCAAATCCAAAAGTTTAAATGTATAAAACTGTTTGTGTGCAGTAAAAGTCCACTGATACAGAAAAAAACATGAATATTAGAAAATATACAAATAACTTTTTAATGTTTTTAATTAATGCAATAAGTAGCAATTTCATATACAGTATGTCCCATTGTTGACCCATTTATTTGTTTCCAAACCTCTACTCATGACAGTTAAATATTATTTGTAGTTACATTCATGTGATGTAAAAAATAAAGAACACCCTCTTTGAATTCTATGGTTTTAAGTGTCAAGACATAATTTTAAAAAACATCAAGTCTTTATAAGATCTTAAATGAGTTAAATTCAAAGTCAGATGAACAAAACATAGCAAGTTATATCGTGTTCTTAGTCTCTTTACCAAAATGCTGAAGCAGTGTGTTAAAAAAAAGGTACACCCTTACCTGCTTACATAGGAATTGTGAAGGTATGAAGCAGACAGTCACTGCCAATTAAATGCTCTTAATTAATTGATCTCAGCAAATGTGACCAACTCTATAAAAGCAGAGGTTTTGAGTTTGCTGGTCTGGAGTATTCAGGTGTTAACACAATGCCAAAGAGGAAAGACATCAGTGGTGATCTCAGAGAAGCAGTTGTTGCTGCCCATCATTCTGGGAAGATTATAAGGCCACTTTCAAACAATATGAAGCCTAATATTCTACAATGAGAAACATTATTCACACATGGAAAACATTCAAGAGAGTTGCCAATTTTCCCAGGACTGCACTTCCTAACTAATTAACCCCAAGGTCAGACCGTGCAATGCTCACAGAAACTGTAAAAAATCCAAGAGCCACATCTCAGACTCTACAGACTTCAGCATCAATATGGCCTAAAACATCATCAGATTTTCACACAAGTCCTAAAAGTAGATAAAGAGAAGCCAGTTAAACAAATGAGACACAAATATTATACTTGCTCATTTATTTATTGAGGAAAATGATCCAATATGACATATTTGTGAGAGGCAAAAGTATGTGAACCTCTAGGATTAGCAGTTAATTTGAAATTGAAATTAGAGTCAGGTGTTTTCAATCAATGGGATGATAATCAGGTGTGAGTGGGCACCCTGTTTTATTTAAAGAACATAGATCTATCAAAGTCTGCTCTTCACAACACATGTGGAAGTGTATCATGGCACAAACAAAGGAGATTTCTGAGGAGTTCAGAAAAAGAGTTGTTGACGCTCATCAGGCTGGAAAGGATTACATAACCATCTCTAAAGAGTTTGGACTCCACCAATCCACAGTCAGACAGATTGTGTACAAATGGAGGAAGTTCAAGACCACTGTTACCCTCCTCAGGAGTGGTCGACCAACAAAGATCACTCCAAGAGCAAGGCGTGTAATAGTCAGCCAGGTCACAAAGGACCCCAGGGTAACTTCTAAGCAACTGAAGGCCTCTCTCACATTGGCTAATGTTAATGTTTATGAGTCTACTGTCAAGAGAACACTGAACAACAATGGTGTGCATGGCAGGGTTGTAAGGAGAAAGTCAATGCTCTCCAAAAAGAACATTGCTGTTCATCTGCAGTTTGCTAAAGATCATGTGGACAAACCAGAAGGCTAGTGATAGAATGTTTTGTGGATAAATGAGACAAAAATATAACTTTTTGGTTTAAATGAAAAGTGTTATGTTTGGAGAAAGGAAAACACTGCATTCCAGCATAAGAACCTTATCTCATCTGTGAAACATGGTGGTGGTAGTGTCATGGTTTGGGCCTGTTTTGCTGCATCTGGAACAATGAATTGTGAATTATATCAGAGAATTCTAAAGGAAAATGTCAGGACATCTGTCCATGAACTGAATCTCAAGAGAAGGTGGGTCATGCAGCAAGACAACGACCCTAAACACACAAGTCATTCTACCAAAGAATGTTTAAAGAACAGTTACTGGAAACGTTTAGTTGCAGTTATTGCTGCAAAGGGGGTCACACCAGATATTGAAAGCAAAGGTTCACATACTCTCACAAATATGTCATATTGGATCATTTTACTCAATAAATAAGTACAATATATTTGTCTCGTTTGTTTAACTGGGTTCTCTTTATCGACTTTTAGGACTTGTGTGAACATCTGATGATATTTTAGGTCATATTTATGCAGAAATATAGACAATTCTAAAAGGTTCACAAACTTTCAAGCACCATAGTAGTGAGATGAGGTGCATCATGGATGCTTTCTGATGGCTTGCATGCATGCAGTACATTAAAGAACTATGGTTTAGTTTCCAGACACATAAAATATGGCATGTGCTAAATCAAAGAAAATAAGTCTTGAAGGCATAAACCCTAACACTTGTGATTATTTTACACTGTTAAAGTGGATTTATTAAAGCTGGGGTGCAGTAAAATCACAAACCTCATGCACTTTCTTGCTGAGCAAACATTTCTACTCTCAGCCACAGTTTGAAAGAGTGAGCACAGCCTCATTATTCTCAATTTAACAAGATCCTGAGAGGCCGACAGTAATGTTTTCATTAAAATCATTATAAGCCTCTTATAATTAGTTAGAGTTCTAGACAGAAAGGCTAATGGCAAATTCATCTTAATGCTAAACGCTTTTTAACACACAGACGCTGTATTCTCCATTTCTCAAGCAGGAAACAAGTCAACCATTCACAGGCTGACATAATGATAGGACACTAGGCCTTCCAGAACTGCCTTATAATTGCAGCTGATTGAGATCTGACTCTAAATGAATGGTCAGGCTGGGTGTGTAGTTTGGAGATCTCCCACGGGAATGAAAATACAGATACTGCCAAACTGCCATTACACGCAGGGTCTTTAAAAATTTTTTTCCTTGATAATCTGTTGACAATTTGGTTTATGTCAGTAAGACTATTCACACTGTGGAAGGAAACATTTTGGCTGGGAAAGCCCAGAAGTCACATTAGCAGCTACGTGCATGCACTCTGGATTATTTGTCTTTGTTCATACATGAGACAGAAAAAATGTAATGGCTTACATGTTAAACACACTATGTTTTAATATATACAGTGTCACAGATATGAAAGAAGTTAGGATACTGCTTGAATTCAGATCATAAAGCAGTGCTTACAGTATATCTGTATTAGCTACACTATATGATAAAAAGTGTTGCAGTTACATTGTTGTGCTTTACTTTACATCAAAACTAGTGCTCAAATGTTACGTATTTGCTGAATATAACACCTTTAAAAATAAAATAAATAAGAAATCAAAGCAACCTGGGCTTCTATAACACATCACCTCCGTGCCACAACACATTGATGCAGTAATTCATGCAAAAGTATTGACTGTATATATTGTACATACTTTTCAGCAGGACAACATTTATGAATTAAAAATCATTTTTTGGCGATGCCAAGTGGCTCAGCAGGCTAAGATGCTGACACTATGAACAGAGGATTGCAAGTTCGAATCCCGACATGCTGTTTGTCATCAACAGTCGGGGCCCAAGAGAGCAAAAATTGGCAGTGTTCTCTCTGGGTGGGTAGATGGCGCTCACTCCCTATCACTTTCATGTTGCAATGTCTGCTGGCTCAGGAGTCTTCTGATTAGCTGATAGCTGGCTCCGAGCATGTTGGCTCCCCAGTGACAGTGTATCAGCGGTAGTTCGAAAAGAGGTGGTGGCAGCATCACACGCAATGGAGGAGGCGTGTGCACGTCTTCACCCTCCTAGAGTCAGGGACATTGCTAAGTGATGGGGAGAGCCCCCTAGTGGATGGGATGGGTTAATTGGCTACTAGTACAACATTAGTAAGGGGATAAAAAGTGGCAAAAAAAAAAAAAAAAATCATTTTTGAATTGGTCTTATATAATATTCTAATGTTTTGAGATACTGGCTCTGGGTTTTCATTGGCTGTTGACTATAATTGTCAACATTAAAATAAATAAACACTTGAAATGGATACTCTGTGTGTAATGTACCTATATAATATGAGTTTCACTTTTTTAAATTTAATTACTGAAATAAACTAACTTTTCAATTATATTCTCATTTTTGCCCTGTAAGTAACAAATAGCTAATTATTGACAAAAGAGTATGTGGCCCTAACTGAAGCTTCTGTTTTTTGTGTAGATTTCATCATAGTCAACTGAAAAAATAAAATAAAAAGACAAATGGAGACAAAGCAAAGCAATTATTCATTCTTTGTACATAGCTCAGAATTCTGAATATGGTCAAAATTTGGCTACACATGGCATACAGTCAGAAATGTTCAGCATCTACAGCTGATTAAAAGCAGATCCATTGGATCTACTGATGCTCAAATGTGTCCCCTTCTGTTTTCTACTCTCCACAGCTGCCTTTGCGGGCCTACTGTACCTGCGAGAGCTGGACCTATCCAACAACAGCCTGCTATTCTTCAATTACGGCGTCCTGGAAGACCTTTACTACCTCAAGACGCTGTCGCTGGGAGGCAACCCCTGGATCTGTGACTATAACATCCACTACTTGATCTACTGGCTGAAGCTCCACAGTGCTGTGGTCTACACAGGACTGGTGTGCAGCGAGCCTGCGGAGTTCCGTGACTGGCCTGTAGAGAATTACGTCAAAACCTACAATGCCGAATGTCCCAAAGATAAACAGGTGGGCCAGCAGACAGGCATGGGCATCACCTCGCAAGAGCTTATCGCAGAGACTGACGAGGAGCCCAATCTGCTACCCAGCCCGCTCCGAGATAAACGGCCTAAAAAATTTGAGATAATTCGCCTCAGTTAAAAAGGGGATTTCTGTTCTTTCCTGATGAACTCTTACAGGAGTGGTTCAGACAAATTCATATTTACACATTTTCCCATTTAATCCAAGTTGATGAGCCAAGATGTGTTTACTTCTGTAGTTGTATACAATAAAGCTGATTTAGTTAAAGGTAGGTTTACAAATTCATGACAAGAGAGGTGGCAAACAAAGCTAATTTTATTTGTGATTTTGTTATTTCACAGACTTGTCTTCGTTTGCACAACGGCTCTGATCAATGACTTAATGTAGTCATATCTCCAGTAAATCTTGATTATATAATGATATTGTATGGCCTCCCACAGATTTGGGTGAAGATTATTTGCAGCCTCTTCATCAGTGTACAAGGCCTCTGTTATTAATTTACAATGGAAGTTTATCCTCCAATTAGCATTGTGCAAACATGCCTCAAATAACACGAGTTGTTAAATAATTTCTTGTATGACATGTTGCCAATAATAAATGTGACAAATTAGGGACAAATGGCTTTCATACAATATTTAATACAAAAGCAAACTTGTCAAAAAAGTTGATCAACTACATTTGGGATATGAGGAACATTGTGTAAATGTGATTTTTGATTGAACAGTCACTTTAAACTCTTGCCATTCAGCAATTCTAATTCAGTCTGCATCAGATCAGAATGGAAAACCTTTAAATAAGGGTTGTCCTGTTCTGGTGCTGGGGGCTTAGCCTAGAAACTCAGTTGTACTGGACTGAGGTCTTCAAGGACTAGAAATAATGACCCCTGCATTAGATCCTCTCTATCTTTAGTTACAGGAGAAATATTTTTTGTACTTGTTCCTTAGACATTCTGATCAATTGTCCTGTAAATGATTCATAATTAATAAAATGTGTTTTTTTTTCTACTGTTGGGTCTCTGTTGGTTTATAACATGGACAAGTTTGATAATATCAACTTTGTCTGTGAGTTTTTTTAGTTGAGCATGTCATGCATTTGTCTAGCCTTAGTAGGCTCAAGAGTGCTGAAGATTTGATGTGATCAGTGGTGGACAAAGTACTCAACTCTAGTACTTAAGTAAAAGTATTGATACTCATGGTCAAAATTTACTCAACTACAAGTAAAAGTTGCTCAGTCAAAAGTTTACTCAAGTTAAAGTACTTAAGTACTTACTTTTGAAAATACTTAAGTATTCAAAAGTACAAATTATATTTTCTAATATCAGTACATTTCTGTATTGTTTTGAGTGCTTTTACAGAACCTTGTAACTTGCTGAAACCACCTGATGATGTATTGATATGTAGAACCACTCTGCAACAAAAAGTCTACACTACCTGTAGAACTTCAGTAGAGATGAGCGAGTACACCACTATCTGTATCTGTTCAACCATCTAAATTATCTGTATATGTACATGTGGGTGGGGCCTAAACCGGAATTGGGTGTGGTTTGACCGAAAGTGGGTGGGGCTTAAATCAGTACATTATTTTAAGTCTGAAATTGATATGAATTGATCAGAAGTTGCTATATGTATTGTTTATATGTCAGGCTTGTTCACTGTATTCTTCTCAAAAGCACCGCGTTCAGTACAAGCAAAGGTTTCCAACTGACTTTATATCACCAGCCAAACTAAAAGAAAGCAGACGCTAAAACAAAAAACCTGACCAGAGTGGAGGCAGTGACTGACGCCACAGGAGCTGTTTTCAGCTCTGTCTTGTCAAATGCACCGCGTACGTTACGAAAACCCTAATGCTGAGCCAAAAGGAACGAGTAACGGCAAGCTTCCTAGAAATGTAGTGGAGTCAAACATACATTTGTCTTTAAGAGATATAAATATGGAGTGAAAGTCATAAGTTCACCAATAAATAAATACTCAAGTAAAGTAAAAATACTCAAAAAATGTACTTAAGTACAGTACTCAAGTAAATGTACTCCATTACTGTCCACCACTGGATGTAATGTCAGAGACATGAAATCTAGTCACCCTGACAAGCGTTTATGTTCATGTACATATATGCTAGAAGACTGCTTTGATGTGCATTTCCCGTCAACGTATAATATCCTAAAGAACGAGTCATTTGTGAGAAAGTTGAGCTTGTGAACTACTGCCATATCCTAAATATATGCAGATGGGTGGAGTTGGGCTTGGGGTTGGGGGTAGGATAGCCTAGCCAGCAGGCTATCTCCATCTGCTCTGAACTGAAACAGATGTGGACCACTCTTGTAACAGAAATCTCACTGAGTCATTGCCTCTAGCTCAATACACCTCTAAAAAGCCTTGAGATCCTAGTCTACACTTTGATCAGATGAAACCACTGGATACTGCACATTTTTGGAAAGAAAACCACCCAAAACGTGCTTGGAAACCTCTAATTACTTTTCAGTACTTAATAAAAATGACAAATGAGCCTTTGGCTTTTATTGTCAAAACTAGTTTTTCCTCTATGACAATATAGTCAATCTGGATTCTCTTACTGCTCTTTGAAGTAGACATAAATCCAATTTCCTTGAGATTTGTTTTGTACTTTTTCCAAGATTCCCTCTTTACTGGTGGTAATATTTGGAAAAGAAAAATTTCAATTAGTTGCATTAATTAAACACCAGTGTTGTGGCTGCTGGCCAACTCTCGATGGGACTGAGATTACCTCAATCGTGTTTGCTTTTTTTTTGGCTACAGAGAAGCGGTGCTCAAACAAAGACTGGAAAAAGAAACACAGTAACATTTTCCAGACACTTATTAGACTGAAGAAGGCTGATTCATAAAATGACAGGAAAAGATTGACTTCAGGCAGGTCACATGAGTACACGACAATGAATGTAACCTAAAGCTCAAACCTCAGTTCAGTCAGACACATATTACTTCAACATAATTCACAGTGGATGAAAAAGGATATGCCTATTTAGACAGGATAATTACACGTTGATGATGACATCCGCAGAGACCATTCTGGTGTTTGTCTTATGCTGCTGACAAAAGCATCGACTTATTTCAGACCAGTTTTACTGCAGATACAGGTTTTACTCCTATACTAGTAAGATCAGTCCTAAAAATACAGAAACATCCCTCATGCTTGTCTGTTCATCTCTTTTTTTCCCTTTTATAATCACATACGCAGAATCACACCATCATCTAAACACAAAAATAGCTTTACAAAACATGCAAATGTGAGAATTCAGATACATGGCCAAAACAACCAATATGTTGTCCATTTCCAGAGGCCATAAATGCCAAAGATAACAGTTGTTAGCCAACATTTACAGTGCTGTTTATTGTTGCATTAGAGCTTAAAAAAATTCTATATTTGACCAAATATGAAGAAGACTGGAATGATCACATTATTATTTATTGCTTCAATCGTCCATCTATATACAGTATATGGACAAATGCATTGGGACACATGCTCCTTCATTGTTTCTTTTGTAATCAGTGCAATGCCAGAGTTAATTCTGCTTTTGTTGGAGCTATTCCAACTCATCCCAAACTTCCCGACTCATCTCAAAAGTACTGGCTGGAGCACCATCATTCCAGAGAATACAGTTCCACTGCTCTATAGATCAATGCTTAAGGCTTTTATACCAGTCTATCCCAGACCTGTCATTATGCATAGTGCCAATAGATTCATATCTATCTGCTCCAGCGAGCCCTATTCTATTGGACAAACTTCTTTACAGGGATTAGACAAGCTGCGAGTGTGTATTTGTACATCTGTGTTATCAATTGGTACAACAAAAAGTAGATGAATGCATTACCTAGAAGTTATTTGAATATTTGAACTTATAATGTGAGTGTATTTGTGTCTCTGTGTATGTATACATTTCTGCATAAATATGACCTATATCATCATCATATTCTCACACAAGTCCTACAAGTAGATAAAGAGAACTGTTCCAATATGACATACTGTATTTGTGAGAGGCAAAAGTATGTCAACCTCTAGTATTAGCAGTTAATTTGAAGGTGAAATAAGAGTCAGGTGTTTTCAATCAATGGGATGACAATCTGGTGTAAGTGGGCACCCTGTTTTATTGAAAGAACAGGGATCTTAAAAAGTCTGCACTTCACAACACATTTGTGGATGTGTATCCTGACACGAACAAAGGAGATTTCTGAGATTTCTGATGCTCATCAGGCTATAAAAGCTTGCAAAACCATCTCTAAAGAGTCTGAACTCTACCAATCTACAGTCAGACAGATTGTGTACAAATGGAGGAAATTCAAGACCACTGTTACCCTCCCCAGGAGTGGTCGACCAACAAAGATCACTCCAAGAGCAAGGCGTGTAATAGTCAGCAAGGTCATAAAGAACCCCAGGGTAACTTCTAAGCAACTGAAGGCCTCTTTCACATTAACAAATGTTGATGTTCATGAGTCCACCATCAGGAGAACAGTGAATAACAATGGTGTGCATGGCATGGTTGTAAGAAGAAAGCCACTGCTCTCCAAAAAGAACATTTCTGCTCATCTGCAGTTTGCTAAAGATCACATAGACACGACAGAAGACTATTGGAAGAATGTTTTGTGGACAGATGAGCCCAAAATAGAACTTTCTAAATGAAAAGTGTTACAGTATGTTTGGAGAAAGGAAAACACTGAACTCCAGCATAAGAACCTTATAACAACAACAACAACAACAACAGCAACAACCTCTAACGCAACTGCTATTTATATGGAAATGTTACAGAACATGAATGTTACAGAATGGGAAGTTACCACTTCACTGTCATTTACAGGACTGCCATCAGGTCCCAGGTACAATACTCAGAGCCCCCAGAACCCATTATAGCAAGAGCAATAGACACGTGAGCTTCACTAAAAAGTATTTGTTTTTCAGTATTCTCAGAGGTAATTTGTCATGTTTAGATCTCATATTTTTGTCATGTCAAGCTGTGTTGTGTTTACCTTACGTGTTATTTTTTTATATAACGTAAAATAATATCAAGTTTTTAAACTCAGCTGCTGGAGTTCACTTAGTAATAGCCTTGAAAAAACTAAATCTGTGCAGTACCACCCTCTGCTGTTTAATGTCATATCTATCACAAAATACACCATTTCACCATGGAACTATTTAAAGTCATATTATAATATTTTCATCACATATACGGCACCATATTCGCGTTTAATTAGTATTCATACAGTTAAGAACCCGAACGAAAAACAAACAGTTAGACCCTATGATGAGATTTGTTGATCCTGGACTTTTATTTTGAAAAGGGTACTGGTTATTGTGGCGGCCATGTTGAATATGTGAGTGTGGTTGCTAGGTTTACATTATAGGAGGTAATGTAGGGTTTGTTTATGTTGTAGTAATTTAGTTCAACGTATTAAATTATACTTTAACAACAAGATATTCCTTAATAATGTCTAATTTTTGTTGATTTTATCTCCATAATATACAAAAATGAACTCGATATTTTGTTGAATTAGTGAGAAATAGAGACTTGAAGTTGTTTGCTAGCGTGAAGTAAAGGTCAAGCTAAAGGCGCCGGTTTTAAACAGAGATGAGGCCTAATTGATCTGAATAGCGTTAAGTGTTCATAAAAGCCACTTTAGATGCCTTCTTGTTATGTGTAGTGTAGTGAAGTGAATTGCCGGTTAATAACGTTACTGCTGTATTGTCAACTTTTGAAATGTCAACATAGACCTCAACAAGTCGAACTCATCCTGACACCATGTCTGCTGTCAGCTTCAGTTGCCCACAGAGCTTTGGAACACTCCCTGTTTGCCCTTTGTGGCTTGGCTGACGTTTCCACAACAGAAAATGAAGAGAAATCACTTGAGAGTGACTGTGGGAGCTGAGTGGCTGAGAGGACAATCACTTCAGAGCCATTTGGGACTCTTACTGCCCTGGTAACAGGGGCTGTGTTCTCGACCTGCCTTGATTAGTAGCTTCATTCTTCTCTGATTTTGGTGCCAATATCACCACCATTCTGCTTAATGAGGATTTTCAGACCAAATCTTTAGTAATTTCACTCTTATCTGAAGAGACCAAGTGTCCCTGAAGAGGACTTTTTCTCCTTTGCAAAATCTTGTCTATTCTTTGTCTCTTCATTGCAAACAAAATGAGTGGTCCTGCACCAGGTCAGTCCTCTGCCATGTTTCCTAATCTGGAAGCTGGTGGGAGTGGGAGAGTGACAGCAGCTTTGTTTGGGGGTCCTGCTGGACTCAGCAGCTCGGACATGGAGCTGCAGAAGATGCTCATCGATGAGAGGATGCGGTGTGAGAACCACAAAACCAACTACCAGACCTTGAAGGCAGAGCACACAAGGTACAATCATACTTCAGTTATTTCTGCAAGTGTTTCAGGCAAATAATCTAGGCTTGTTGCCTTTGAGATACAATCCTTTATTAAATATAAGATATGTGTCTTTACGTGTAGGCTGCAGGATGAGTACACCCGGGTTCAAAGTGAGTTGAAAAGGATGCTGAGTGAGAAGCAGACAGGTCAGGAAAAACTACAGCTGTTACTAGCAGAGCTGAGAGGAGAGCTGTTGGATAAGACCCGTGAGCTTGAAGAACTCAAATTGCAGGTATTTCAGTAAATAATAATGGCAAGGAATGTATTTGTCCCTTAAACTTTGATTACTGTAAGAACTGAACAAAAACTTGTACTTAATATACTTAAATAGGGGGCATGAGGTCCTACATAGTCAGAGCACTGCAGAGTTAACTCATGTTATAATTTCTGTCTCATTTCACACACTTTATTCATGCTAATTAAAAGGGGAAAGACTGCATAATTTTAGGGCTGTGATAATCTACAATGACCATGCTTTTTGACAGTGCTTTGCTTTTGTAATAATAAATATAATTGACAAATATCTCCCACATACTTTTTGGGGCATAGAATGAGACAGTAATATTGCTTGTAGAAACCAAGCCTCTCATCCAGTGATATAATATTATTTAACAGTTATGTAATACAGATCATATTATATCTCACCTTGGATTCTCATCTGCTCCAGCTTTGTTGTACTGTTCCAGGTAGTGATGCATCTCTGTAGTTCTATAAACAACTTGCACTAAAGACTTCTGGGATCATGTGTACCACTTTCTAAATGATGGCTTAACAAAATTAGGACATACATTTAGAGAACATATGTGTAATGTCCTTAGGAGACACAGGTGGTCAGTGTAAAAATTGTTCCCAATGTGTACAGATACAGATATACTTTATTGATCCCTTGCGGGAAATTAGGTCGCGGCCACTGCTGGCAGGGCAGCCGTTTAACACAGCACCAACCTTAACACAGTGCCTACCAAAGTAGAAAATACTAGTGACCATACTAATTAAAATCAAAATCCAGGATTCAGCAGCAAGTTTCGGCTCACTGTGGAAGGTGATTTTTTATTTTTACTTATTTATTTTAAATGCCATAGATCACAGTTTTCAGGCTATACATAGGGCTTAGCATTTGTAACATACTCATTCAAATAGATACAGCTTTTTATTATAATGTCAATATATTTAATGTTAATATATTTTAAATAGCATCAAATGACATTAAATTACATCAAAATGGCAACTAACTCTCCCGAATTGGTACTTATCAGTTACCAATTACCAGTGTGCAGTTTATCAGCTGTACTGTTAGACATGAAAATTGGAATTATGTTATTGGTACAAGTATTGCTATTCATCAAATTTATCATGCAAAAGATAGTGTAAACACCTGGAAATACAATTAATGTGGCAGCCAGTCTTTGAACCAGTACACCACTAGACAACACTAACCAATAGATTAATAGACACCTTTGCAGTATATGATCACTATTGATTTGAATAAGCGGATGTCTAGTGTTCAGTACTCAAATAGTCGGTGTTAAACACTACATTATTAGTAGATACTGTAAAAAAGGATGAAACACTGGGTAACAACACAAGTTGATTTTGTACCTCAACCTGGATGCAAGTCAGTGCACAAATTTCACACAAAGCAACAGTCTTGAGAGGGAAAAAGCAGAAAGGAGTATTAGACTCAGAGCTGTAGAACTATCTATTTACTAGTGATTCTATTAAGTGTATGCTTGTTCTTGTGTGTGTGCATGCCCCCTGCTGGGTAGGTGGTGACACCTCAGCGATTGGAGTTGTTGAAAGCCCAAGTTCAACAGGAGATGGAGTCTCCTATCAGAGAACGCTTCAGTAAACTAGAGGAGGTAAGAGCGCTTAGACCGCAGCTGTTGTCTTAGTAAAAGAAGTGTGTTACTTTGTAGGATTTCAGAGTGTTTCATAATGTGTTGCAGTATGTGTGAAGTTACAGCCCTGTAAAACAAACTGTAAGATGTGTTTATATTTAAAGAGTTTACATGCATTTAGTTTACAGTACTGTGCAAAAGTCTTAGTTGGGCACCTTATTTAAAACCATTTATCTTGACAAGTGTTTGCTTGTAAAAAAAAAAAACAAGGTGTCTTTGTAATTAAATGTAAATAAAAGCTACATTAAGTTTTGAAAAAAGGTTTTGGTAAGTATTTGACATGTAGGTTGAAGATGTTTGATACCAGATGTTCTCCTTGATACTCCATCACATGGATTTGTAAAATTGCTAACACCTTGAGGTATTGATTAACTAAACTAGAGTTGAGACAAAACATTGATAAGCATAAAATCAATACCTTCTGTGTTAATGTTACCCATATAGACAGGTTTTTATAATGTTCTCTGTACAGTACTGTTTGTATGTATGCTGAGTATTGCGTATATCAAGAGCAAACGTGTAATCTGAGTCATATTAGTTATAAAAATGCTGTTAAATACTGTATTTATATACAGTTTTACCTGTTTTTTTCTTTGACTGTTCTATTTTGTTTCAGGAAGCAGAAAAGTACAGATCTGAATACAATAAGCTGCGTTATGACTTCACTTTCCTCAAATCAGAATTTGACCACCAGCGAGAGGAGCATGAACGCATCCTCGAGGAGAGGAGGATACGATACAGTGCCGATGTAAGTGTTTTGTATGAGGATACATGTTTCTGTTTGCAGTGTTTAGCACACAGCAGAGCAGTTCTCCTTTCTGTTTCTGTTGTCATGTTCAGTTGGCACGTTTGGAAAGGGATAAGGAGGAGTTGGGTACGCAGCTGCAGAGCAGTGACCCTACACGGAATGGGAAGCGTGTGGAGGTCCTGCTGAGGGAAAAGACTCAACTGCATCAGAGAATTCGTGGCCTAGAGGCCGAAGTGTCTGAGCTTCGTGCGGAGAGGGATAGCTCAGGAGCACAGGCCGAAAACGTCCAGCGCATTCAGATCCGCCAGCTAGCTGAGTCCCAGTCTGCAGTCAAGGCACTGGAGGTGAGAGAAGTTGATGTGTTGCATTATTGTTACATAACACTGTGACAACATTGCTCTAACTTGCAAAAATCATTTAAAATTGATAATTACAATACAATATTCAGTCATACTTTTTCAGATATTTAAATATTAAATAAAATATCAAAATTTCCTTTTTGTATAGCTTTAATACATTAAATACATTACTGTATGTAAAGTGAATGTTTACAAATAATCATTTTAAACATATTTACTGTAACCGTATTGTAGTGTTGAAGCATTAAACATTTTCCATGTCATTACATCTTTTAGAAAATTATATTTTCTAGCTGTTTTGATGCTGCTGCTTCTGGTAACTCAATCTTCTATGGCAGAAGTGTGAGTTCATGGCTATGCAGTGATTTTTGTGTCAAACACAATAGCAAAAATAAATCTGGAAGCAAAATCCACAGAAACAAGACCATATAGTATATCTCGTGAATGCAAAAAATAAAATGTTTGCATTTTGACCATTTTTGGTTTTCATGTTTGAAAACGCTGTGCGAAGCAGATGTGGTGGGCGTGACTCTGTCCTAGAGGCGGACTCAAAGCTGCTGACAGTGACCAATGGAAATTCAAGGCTAACCCCGCCTTCTAAGTCCCACCCACACATGAAAAGTGTTCCAAAACTCAGAAGCAAAAAAATGCAGAGCAGAAGCAGAAGAGATTCCAGAAGCAAAAAACCAAAAACAATGAAACCAAAAATTGTGGAGGAAAAAAAGAAGAAGAATGAAACCAAAAATTGTGGAAAAAACAAACAAAAACACTGAAACCAAAAATGGTCAAAATGCAAACTTTTTTATTTTTTGCCTTCACAAGATATACTTTATGGTCTTGTTTCTGTGGATTTTGCTTGCAGATTTATTTTTGCTATTGTGAAACTTTTGACACAAAAATCACTCCATACATGGCTTTTATTTTAGTTCTGGTGTCTGCCAGTTGTTGACAGTGAGCTTATAGGTTTTAGTACAGCATCTTATTCACCAGACTACACCAGACGTTAAGCACATATTTTGTGCAAGGCATCATGGGAGGTGGGAATATGGCAGATGTTTTTTTTAATGTATTGCAATAGCACTACTTATTGAGCAAAGTATTCTTTTTCCTTTTCAGACAAACTGAAAAAATGCTTTTACTTGCACATATCACCTATTCTGGTGTTTAATAGTGTTTACTAAGGTTGTTTATGGATAGCAATTTCCTATTCTAGTATATCCATGATTTTCTTATGTCACATGATGCCTTGTGCTAAAGATGTGCTTATAAGTGCTATAGCATGAATGTTAGCTGAACACATGCATCCAATATACACTACCAATCAAAAGTTTTAAAAAGTTTTAGAGCGTTTCTGATGCACCTAGTTGGTCAGGGGTTCATCCTTCAGCAAGATAATGACCCAAAACATAAGTCCAAGCTGTGCCAGAACTTCCTCAGGAAAAGAGAACAAGATGGTCAGCTTGAAAACATGGAGTGGAGCACAGTCTCCAGACTTAAACCCCATCCAGCTGATTTGGGATGAAGTGAAAAGCAAAGCAAACCTACAAGTGCCAACATTTATGTGACGTTCTGCAGCAGATTTGTGAAGAACTGTCTGAAGAATATTTGATGTCTGTTGTAGAAAGAATGTCACGAGTGTGTTCAGCTGTTATATCTGACAAAGGTGCTACTTTGTGTCCAAAGTTTAGACACATTTTGGTCTATAAATTGTTTCCATGATGTCTTAAACTCCTCTGTTTTCATTTCAGAGTGTTATGAGACATTAAACTCAATCGTTAAAAAAAAAAAAAATCTAAAACTTTTGATCAGTAGTATACATGTACATCAAATGATGTCTTGCAAAATACGTGCCAAATTTCTGCTGGATAGTAAACAGCTGTACTAAAACCTATAAACTGAATGTCAGTCACTTGTGAGAGACACCAAAACTGAACTAAAAAGCAGTGATGTTGTCCTACCTAGTCTTATAACAGCAAAAAAAATGTGACCCAAAAATTTAGAACAGTAGTGTACATTAATTTGTTTCTATTCAGTTTCCATTTTTAGTATATGTTTCATTAAGAAATGCAGTATTGTAGGTGTATATGAGATGGCAAAGATACGGGCAGATCATTAAATAATGGTTATGTTAATGTGTTTTTATTATTGTCACTGATTGATGTCCACGGTTGTGATGCAGTCAGAGAAGCAGTCGGTGCGCATGCAGCTGGAGCGAGTGGAGAAGGAGCTGCATTCCACTCTGGAGCAGAACACCCTGCTCACGAGTAAGCTGCACAAGGCCGAGAGGGAGATTAACACCCTCAATAGTCAGGTGTGCTCCTTCATTTTGATCAAAGAACTACATTCATGAGGAATGCTATCTTAAATTACACTGTTTATTTCAGACATTCTAAACCTATACTCGGGGTATTTATTTCTATCATTACTACTACTGAATTAAATGTTAAACAGGTCGACTCAATGAGACATACCCATAAACTGGAGTTGGCTAATGTGAAGCTGGATTGCGTGAGAGTGAGGGGAGAGGTGGAGAGAGAGCGAGACACACTACAAACTCAAGTGGAGGGTAAACTTCGGTGTTTTTCTCATGCGCCTCATTTTCTTATGCTTTTGTTTTTTATATCATTCTTTAATTGGTCATCTCTTAAGAAAGGCTTACTTTTTCTCTCTGTCTCAGGTCTGCAGTCTGATGTTGAAGTTTGGAAGGCAGCTGTGGACAGGAATAAAGAGTTGCTGTTGGAGAAAGAGCGAGAATCGCTACGCAGGGTACAGGCAGCAAGAGAAGAAGAGATACAAAAAATGGCTACTCTTCAAGAAGAGAAGTATTTATTAAAATACTGTATAGTTTATTTAATTGGTTAAATTTAGTATTTACTGTTTTGTTTTCTGTTGTTGTTTATAATAAAGACTTTGTGCCTATGTACATATCAGACTGGAGCTGGAGAATCGCCTCTCTGAGCTGGAGCAGCAAAAGGCTTTGCAGGAGGCTACAGGAAACTCTCTGAAAGAGGAGTGGGAGGAACGTATCCGTGCTGCACAGCTAGGAGAGGAGGTTGCTCGCAAAGACCTGCAGAATATCAGGTAACTTCCTCATACAGTGCCATGTCAACAAATTAGAATATATGATTGTTGTTTATAATTTAATTCAAAAAGATATGTGATATTTTAGATTTGTTACACATAAAGTGACACTTCAAGCTTTTTTGTTTTACTGTTGATTAGTATGGCTTATAGCTCATGAAAATTAGGATTATTTGAATATTTTATTTAGAGTTTGAGTAAATTAATATTCAAATATGAAATTACTATTCAAACATGAATAAAAAGGCTTGAAATATGTCCCAACATATTGACTGTTTACATTTGTTGGATTAAATTGTGAACATAAATGATCTTTTTCATGATATTCAGATTTTTTGACATGCCCTAGTACTTAAATTTGGAGGAAGGGCATGACTATCATTTTTGTTTTGAGAATCCAGCACCTAATCACCTAATTTTATCATTTTGGCCCAAAGCATGTGGTACATTCACCTGCCATCGATCTTTCACAATGTGGTGGTAAAGTGCTTAAATCTGAAGGAAATGTCCAGTTATACTGTAGTCACAGCAGTCAGCCTGAAACCAACTAGCTATTACTCTGTTATCACTGTATTATTGCCATTATGATAATTTAATTTATGACCAGATGTACAGAAATACAAACAGATGTTAACTAATTTCTAAACTAAAATGATTCACAGATACAGTAACAATCTTTTTTTAAAGAATGAATAATAATAATAATAATAATAATAATAATAATAATAATTATTATTATTATTATTATTATTATTAATACTAATAATACATTGGATTTATAACACAATTTTCATTTGTATCAAATCTCAAAGTGCTCACAGTATTTTTAAAAAAATCTATTAAAAATAATAATGAAATAATTCTAATAAAAATACGATAATTTATTGTCCATAATCTTTTAGTCTCTGTAGTATTATAACATGTCTTGTACTTCCTGTTCAACATTAAAGAAGCAGACTTCTGATGATCTAGTGCTTGGAGTGAGAAGGAAAATGTATGAAAATGAAGTTTGAAATGTAACCATTCCTGTTGGTACCAATTGTGTGATTAGTGCATGTCCCATGTGTCTCAGAGCTAAGATGCAGCAGCAGGGACTACAGCTAGAGGAGCTGGAGAGACACAAAACGGAGAATACAGAGCTGAGACAGGTATGTACAAGACTACACAAAACTGCTTTCACTGACTCCCTAGAGTACAGAAACCTGCATCTGATGTCAGAAAAAGATTTTACTGATTAGTCTGGTTAATGATAAACCCGTGCTCCTTCCTGACTACTTTCTGATTACTGGTTTCTGTTTATCTCTCAGCAAAATGCTGAGCTGAATCTCCAAATCAGCACTCTGTCTCATTCAGAGAGTGAGCTGATGGAGGCAAATGGGAGGCTTAGGGAGAGCTTGGAAAGAGTCAGAGAGGAGCTAAGAAGTGCTCGCTCACAAATGGAAAGAACCCAGCAGGAGGCTGAGAGGTACTGTCCATAACATTCCATTGTTCCAAAACATGAAAGATGAACATTTTGAGATGTTTTGCTTACTGTTCTCAACCTCATAACAGACGTATGTTGCCATCTCCAACAATTAATGAAATCATTCATACGTTCTGCTGTACATTAAAGAAGCATGAACATCGACTCTTGCTGTCTCATCTAATCATAGTGGCATTATTTTTTGTGGCTCAAGCACAGTATGGTTGTTCTCCTCTTTGTTGAAGGCTGGTGGAAGAGAGACGGGTGGAGTGGCTGGAGGAGAAACATAAAATCCAGGAAAGAGAAGCAGAGCTGCAGGAAAAGTACAGCCAAGCTAAGGAGCGTCTGCACAGAGCTTCACTTGCTCAGAAAAAGGTAGTTGCTTTACTGTTCCGTGTCTTACTTGGTAACATTGGCTATGCAGTGCACAAGCATTTTGACTGAGCTATAACTAAGCACTCTTTTCCTCATTTTTCATCTGTTCTTTTTTTTATAGAGAAAGATCATGACTGAAGCTAAAGAAAAGAAGCTGCAGGACAAGATTCAGTTGCTGGAAGCCAAGATAGAAGAATTGGAACTTGAGACTCGCACGGCAAAGAAGTACAGCTTTCACTGAGAAAACGCTATTTACTAATCAGATTTACTCTTGGAATGATTTTTGATATGTGCATATTTGTTTACATGTGATTGTCATGTCAGAAATCCTTCATACTCTGAGGAGCACGTTCAGCTTAGCAGGCGTCTAAAGGAACTGCAGAGAAGACACAGCGAGTTCCGCAGATTGTTGTTGGGTAACCAGATGGTCTCTACACCTGTAGCCCCATCACTCTTCCTCACAGGTCCTGAATCCAGCTTCTCAAACCTGCAGGTGATTTTCACTCCATGATGTTTTGAGGAAAACTCATACTGATAAGAGTATTTGAGAATACCCATTTGATTCTAAATTCCTGGCTCTGTCACACTTGTATTGGTCTCAGGATGAACAACATCAGAGGGAGCTGTGTGTGTTGAGGAGGAGACTGGAGGAGCTGGAGAACAGTCAGCAGCAGCAGTTGGAGGAGCTGACTGCTCCTCTTGAGCGGGTCAGAGAGAAAGACAGAGAAAGGCTCCAAGGACCTGAAAATGGCCTTCCTGACCTCTGAATCTTTGAATTTGTGGAATTGAAGCCATTCTTACTGTGCCATAGGTCGAGTTTGATCATCAAATACTGTAATCTTTGTTTTGTTTTTGTTTTTTATTTACGATGATCCAATTAGAAACTGATGAATTTTCAGACCTTTTTATATAATGGATTGTATTATTTATGTGTTTTGTTTTTGCCTGCAAATTTGATGTTTGTCTTCCACAACTCATTCAGTACCTTTATTATGAAGTCAAACAAGCATTAAACATATTTGACTATATTCTTAAATTCTGCTATTTTTTTCTTTACTGTTTATGAACGTTCATTGTTTTCATTATACACTTGTTACCTTTTCTCAGAGAGACCCTTTTCAATAAGATTCACAAATAATGGTACCCAAGACTGCATTATACATTACTAAATGGTTGAACAGTGTGAGGAATGATCTCTCAGACATTGGTAAATAAGTGAAGAGGATTTCACATGAACAGAGTCGTACATGAGTATCATCAGTAAAGGTTTAATTAGATCATGTAATCAAATGTTGAGTCACATCAATACTTAAACTGCTTCTCATCATTACTTAATCACTGAGACATTACTATTTCACGTTTAATATAGTGCCATTTAACAATGCATAATTATTGATGGATGTACCATTACTGTGGGGTTACCATGGTTCGTACCATGTTTTATTATCTTCGAATAAGACCCTACAATAACTATGTAACATACAAGCATAAATAATGCAACAAAGGTCACTTCTCAGCATTTATGTATAATCATAATTTACCTAAAACCTTCAAATCTATGCAAATGCAGTTTTAAAACTGGAGCCTATGTCCAATTTAGTATGAAAACTGATATGTGGAATCTATTAAATGTTCTATGCATGTTATTTCATTATATGTTAGTAACATTGCTGACACATTATTTGCAGCATAACACTGAGGATTGAGTAAAGAACCTCAAAGTCAAGATGTTGTGTAACTTCCTTCAACTTGATTCAGACAAACAGAAGTGCTTCCACTCGGGCCAGAATCTTTTAGAAACTCTTGATTTGGCGGTCAACAATTCAGCTCCACTAGATATCTAAATGACTCCTGGTAGTTGAGAATGCAGCAGCCAGAGTCTATTGTAACTAGAATGTTTAATAATAGTAGCCTTTTACACTATATTGGTTACCAGTTCAAATTTACTGGCAAAATACACTTGTCTGGCCAAAAAATAGGTCACGCAATCAAATATTTTGTAGGACCGGCTTTAGCTTTGATTATGATACACATTTACAGTGGTATAACACTTCCCCCACAGGCTTGTACGTTAGGCACTAGACATGATGTGTGCATCACTTCAGCCGCCTCTCTTCTTACCCTGATGCACACAGTACTCTGGAACAGGGTAAATCTGTACTTGATCCCTTAAGTTCCCTTAAGTATGCGTGTGCAAATGCTCTTTCTTTCACTATTTAATAAATTCTGTTGTTTTTCTACAATTTGATTTCACCAAATGCTGATCACGATCATTAAAGATTTTTTTCCGACCACATTCCTTCCTCGAAGATGATGATTCCCGCCAATGTCCTTCCACTTTTTAATAATGTGTTGGACATTTCTTAAACCAATTTTAGTAGTTTCAGCATCTCATTAGATGTTTTCTCTGCTTGATTCCAATAATGTGACCCTTCTGAAACAGATTAACATCTTTTCCATGACCACAGGCTGTGTCTTTCGACATGGTTGTTTAACAAATGAGAAGCTGCTCACTGCATCAGTTTGGCTAAAATAACGTTGTCAGCTGAAACATAATCACCCATGCAGTAATTATCCAATGGGAGGCTCTTGCCTATTTGTTTAGTTAAATCTAAGGGGTATACTTTTTTGGCCAGGCAGTGTACATAGTATTTTGTCGCTAAATTTGAACAGGTCAATATACCATGTAGGAGGAGCACGATGGCTTGGTGGTTAGCAAGCTTGCCTCTCTATGCTGAGGTCTTTAGTTCGAGTCCCCATCTGGGTGGAGTTTCCATGTGTCCACCCAGTGTCTGCGTGGGTTTCAAAAGGGGTCTCTGGTTTCCTTCCACAGTCCAAAAACATGGAGGTTAGATTGTCTGTGTGATTGTATGTGTGTGTGTGTGTGTGTGTGTATGCATGTATGTGTGCACCCAGTGATGGATTGGCATCCTGTCCTAGGCTTAGTTGGGATAGTGTAATGACCTGCCCTGTGCTCAGTGAGGGGGTAGGGGACTAACCGCAACCCTGATAAGGATTAAGCGGGTGGGATAAAGGATAGATGGATGGAATATACTATGTAATGACATCACTGATTTGAATCACCCCTAGCCTTGACTTCCTGTTACCAGACAATCCAGTGTCCTTGAAACAATGACTGAAACCTTCACAGACATTAGATGATGACACATTAGGTGTGTTAGTGCTGGTATGAGTGGCAAAAGGGGCTGCCCACAGGACAGTGTTGGCTGGAGAGCTTTGTTTGGTGCACTGTTTCCACTCTAGCAGTGGCACTGGTATTTTAAAGCATTAGCAACTCTGCTGTGCCTGATCCACTCATACCAGCACAACACACACTAACACACCACCACTACATCAGTGTCACTGCGGTGCTGAGAATGATCCAACTAATTTCTGCTCTGTGGTGGTCCTGATCCTTGAAGAACATGGTGAAAGGCTGCTAACAATGTATGTTTCAAGTCTAGTAGCAGGAAGTCAGTGTGAGGGGTTTGTACGTGGAGGGCAATAAGGTTGAAGATGTTTCTTTTTGTCCTCATGCTTTTCATGGCTTTAGAAAAGAAGGTTGAGATTGATATTGGATCACTAGCTCTGTCACAAAAAAAAAGCATTCTCAGACCATGCTTGGCTGTGGAGTCTAGCAGATGTTTGTGCTCATCCTTACATACACTCACCAGTCAATCAACCAAGCGGTTTTTGGTTGAGCTAAGTCACTACGTCTTATTCTGCATTCTGAAAAGTTGTGTCTATGCAATTATTCTTTCAGTTGGACCAGCTTCATGCAATCTAGTGTAACCAACCAATGTCGAAACATTGAGGCAGCTCTTCACTGGTATGATTCTGTATTCATAACAGTCATGGATTGAACAACAAAAGTCAAAGATTAATCAGGTAGTCTTTAATTGTGACACTGTATATAATGATCAAAGCATAATTCAATTAATCCAGATCTATTATTTTTTAACTCTATATTGGTTTAGTGACTAGATGCTAACTACATTTTTGGTTAATAAAACGTTTTCTGAACATAACAAAGATAAAATTTTTATTAATCTGTTTAACGTCCCAGTACGTTAAAATACCGACAGTACATAAAGAAAAGACCATTTCAAAACCATTTAGAAACACCAGCAGCAGTAAATAATAAATAAACTGTTTATTTATTAGAGATAAATTATATAAAACAAAAAGCCCAAAATAAATGTCCTCCAGCTAACAGTGACTCCTCCCTCTCTCCTGCTCATATTGGCTGACGTCATGATATTCTGAACCAACGTTACCAAAGGTTGCCATAACCAGAGTTGCCAGGTTCGCGGTTTTCACGCCAAATTGGGCTTGTTTGAAAATCCAGTCGCGGGTGAAAATTCAAGGGTGGCGGGGTGCGTTTTTTGGGGCTACTTTTAAAAATTACCGCGGCCGCCAAAAAAACAACAAAAAAGTGCGTGTTGCATAGGGTATTCATTCAACACGGTGGGCAAACGTGCATAAGTAGACACTAAGGAAGTTTGAATACAACAATAACAACAAAGAGGACATAACAATATAAGGAAAGATAGCCTGAAAAGGAGGGAGAGAGAGAAGATGAAGAGAAAACAGTCACTAGCTAATATGTCAGGTAAATGGGGAAAAAAGAAAAAGGTTTGATGGACACATAAATCCCTTATAAACAAAATACTAAGTTGTATAATCATAGTTGTTTTGCCATTCGCTTCAAACGTGTGACAGACATATATTTTGGGCTAGTTTAAGCTTCTGAAGGGTGGGTTTTAGACTGACTTTGTTCTGGATATTTTTGTTGGACCTGGTAACCCTGGCCATAACATTAGTGTTTGTCTAAGTGGGAACGTTCTATGAGAAATGTTACAAAAACGTTATAATGTATACCATTATTGCGTCATTCCATGGTTATTGTGTTGTGACTGATCTAATTTCTCAGAATTCATGTTTTTGGTTAGGTAGATCACACACACACACACGTTAAGGTTCACCCCAAAGTCATATGTGCCCAACTCTCCATTTACCTCAGGTGTACCTGGCTGGAGAAGACATTTTTGGGTTCAAGATTTTTGCTATTTTAAATTAGAACTGGGACTGTGAGGGTAATATTGCTAACAAACACTAGAACTCAATAGTCACCTAAGCAGCTTAGCTGCTCAGATTTTATTGAAGGTCTCAGAGGAGGCAATGTGCTAAAGAGGACAGAACAACTAATGTGAAATATAAAAATGAATGAAACATCACTAAAAAGTCACAGCTTATGTTTAGGTTCATTTATAAAGATCACAATAACTCATATTGTGTTCTAAAATACAGCCACTACAGTGGTAGATTAAAAACAATTAATTAATAGATAATTAAATTTAAAAAATCTAAAGCGTTACAGATTTTAAATCTGTTAATTATAAAATAACATGTTTTACTGTTCATCAGTATGTCAAATGAAAACAAAAAATCTGGAATCTCAAATGATTAGAATATTTCATTTGGACTTTGAATAAATTACTATTCAGACTTTTTTTTTAAGTAAACATAAACTATACAGCCAATTTAGCTTTTTAGCTTTTTTAGTGAAAGTATCTCCAGCTAAAACGTTTTGGGTAGTAGAACGTTTACTGGACGTTACAAATATAACAAATTTGGTTCTTAGAAAGTTAAATCTGTCAAGTGTTAGATTCATATGTCAGTGCATAACACAACACGTCACTTACAGTACGTTAAAATACTATTTCATTTTGAGTAAATTACCATTCAGACAATATTAAACTGTAAACAAAAAAGACACTTAATGTATAATGAATATAAATAAATGACAGTTTACCCTTTTGAATGAAATTATGAAGAAAAAAAACTTTTTCAAAAAGTAAACACATAGGCATTAACATGGTTAGATGGTTTAGTCAAAAGTGTCTCCAGGTAACACTTTTTGGTCAGGAGAATGTTTTCTGGATGTTACAAATTTGGTTCTTAGAAGGTTCAATCTGTCAAGTGTTCTAGATGTTTCTAGAGCATTTTTATTTAACGTTTTTAACGTTCCAGTAACGATGCTGCAACACTATGATTACGTCACCTACAGTACGTTCAAATACTGAGCATTTAAATTGGAGTTTGAGTAAATTACTATTCAGACATCAAAATTAAAACAAAAAAGACACTGTATACAAAATATTTTACAGTTTACCTTTTTAAAAAAATAAATTATGAACAAAAACGAACTTTTTCCGAAAGTAAAGAGATTTACAAGATAAGTGAAGACGACAGTTCACATCTACAGCAGTGGTGGATGCTCTAAGACTGCAAGGGAAGCTCAGCTTCCCCTAAAATGTCAAAAAATAAGTGATGAATAATATACTGTTGTGTGTACATGTC